>PVKV010003438.1:84794-144668 GCA_004027835.1 Alouatta palliata
CTGGAGTGCAGTGGCATGATTACAGCTCACTGCAGCCTTGACCTCCCAGGCTCAAGTGGTCCTCCCACCTCAGCCTCCTGAGTAGCTGGGACTACAGGCGTGCACCACCACACTTGGCTAATTTTTTAGTGTTTTTTTTTTTGTTTTTTTTTTTTTTTTTTTTTTTTTTTTTTTTTTTTTTTTTTTTTTTTTTTGTAGAAAGAGGATCTCACATTGCCCAGGCTGGTCTCGAATTCCGTGGCTCAAGTGATCCTGCTTTGGCCTCCCAAACACTGGGATTACAGACGTGAGTCGCGCACCCAGCCCTACCAACACTGTCTTGTTAAATCTTCACAGCAACCTTAGGATGAGGACTCAGCTGCCCACAGACCTGGGCCCTCCCAGCCACCCAGCCGTCCCTCCCTGGCGCAGCCATCGGCCTACCTTCAGCCCGATGACATTCTGCCCGTTCACCTCACACACGTAGTGGTTGGTAAGGAGCCCGTTGCGGGCCGCAGAACTCCCTTTGACCAAAGAGACGACCTTCCCCTTCTTGATCACGAAGCCCACATGGCCCGTGCTGTCCTTGTGCATGGTGACAGTCCGCTGGAACGGCCTGGCAGGAGGGACAGTGAGCTGGCCTGGGGACGTGGCTGGGGTCAGATGGAGAGGCTGCCCGGGCCTGGCTACTCACCTGTCCCGAACCACCATGACGATCTTCTCGGCTGATGCCCTCTTCACCATCCGATGGGCTTTGTGCGCGCTCCACCCGGCACAGTCACAGCCGTCAATCTGCAGGATCTGGTCCCCAAAGCGCAACCCCACAAGGGATGCGGGGGTGTTGGCCTGGACCAACTGCACAAAGAGCCCCTGGGGGAGGCAGGGCCACAGAGTCAGCGTCCCTGGCCCACCCTGGGCCGGCATCCCTCTTCCAAGCTGTTGTTTTCCTCCTGATACTCCGGGAGCCTACAGTGTCCCAGGGGCACCAAGGTTACCCCACTTTCCTGGGGAAGAAACACTCTAGGCCGCATAGTTAAGAAGGAGGTGAGTCAGGATTTCAACCCTGGCCGGAGGCTGCACCCGCAAACACTCTACTGTACCATTCACAAAGGCATGGGCTTCCCTGGCGTCCGCTGTCTACACCGTCGCCTGGAAGCTAGATGCCCTGGGCAGTGAAGGGCAGGTGGGAAAGGAGGCTCCTAGGAGAGGCAGGGGCCCATGGAGAGGGCGGTGAAAGGTCCTGCGCAACCCAGAACCAGCCCCGCCCGGGCATCGGGGCAGAGGGACAGGGAGTGAGGGCCTCGCCGCTGGGGTTAGGAGGCCCACCCTACTGTGGACGGGACCTCTGCGCTCTGAGGCCTGGCGGGAGGGCGGGTGCAGCTCGGGGCTCCCCTTCCCGCCCGGCCCTGGCGCCCTACCTGGTCGACTGTCCGCAGCCTCAGCCCTGTCTTGCCGCGCTCGTCCTTGCACAGGTGGATCTCGCGCACCCCGGGCTTGATCTCCGCTCGCCGCACGCCCAGGCTGTACCCGGACACCGGTGCCACCACCTGGCCGGGCCCAGGGCCCGAAGCCGCTGTCTGCAGACACCAGGGAGCAGGGGGTCAGCCAGGCCCGTAGAGACCCTGTACCTCAGGAGACACTGGGGTGGCGGTAGGGATGGGGAAAGGATGGAGCGGTCCCGGGTCCCACCACGTCCCAAGTCCACACCTCTCCCTAGGGCCGAGAGGAGACGTGGCTTCATGCGGCCACTAGAGGGCGTCAAAGTCCATGCCCCCCTAAAAAGCTAGGGACGTGGGGAGAGAAGGGGCGAGGATACAGAAAGAGGCCCTTCATTCTCCGAGAGAAATTGGTAGGAGGAAGACTCCTTTAAAATCCACTTAAAATAGAAAAAGTCACAGTAAACAGTGAGCAGCAGGGGATAAAACTACTGGATTTTTGTCTTAACAAATGTAAAAATAAAAAAATTAATGATGCAGAAAAAGGCAAGGAACCTCGCTCTCCCACCACTGTTAAAGACGGTAATGGACTAGTCAGCACAACAGGCAAGAAAAGAGGGGGAGTCGCACAGATCAGGAGAGAAGAAATAAATTTCTATAGATGGCATGATGGTCTACTAGAAAATTCCAGAGTCTACAAATAAACTCCTAGATCAAATAAAGGAGTTTAGCAAGGTCCTGGGATGCAGAATTAACATGTAAAATGTTAATCGTATTCTCAGCCTCCCAAAGTGCTGGGATTACAGGCATGCCCACCACACCTGGTAGCAGTTCCTTTAAAAAATTTAAACATACATTCATCATACAGCCTAGCAATTGCACTTTGGGCATTTATCCCAGAGAGATGAAAATGTATGCCTATACAAAAACCTGTATGCGAATAGCTTTGTTTATAACTACAAAAAACTGAGAACAACTAAACTATTCTTCAACAGGTTAAACAAATCCTGGTACATCCGCATCATGGACTACTCAGCAGTAAAAAGGAATGAACGATTATTGACAAACGCCACAGCCTGGATGGATCTACAGGGTTTTGTGCTGAGTGAAAAATGCCAACCTCAAATAGTCACATACTGGATGATTCCACTTATATAACATTCTGAAATGACAAAATTACAGAGACAGAAAACAGATGCCTGTTTGCCAGTGGTTAGGGAGGGTGGTGAGCAGGCAGGCACGACTATGCAGAAGCAGAGGTGGTTGTGTGATGAACTAGTTCTGTGTGGATTGCAGTGCTGGTTACATGAATCTACACACTGATGAAATGACAGAGAACTAGAGACACACATTATACCCACGTAAGACTCCTGGTTTTGATAGTATACCGTAGCTATGGAAAATGTAACCATTGAAGAAACGGCTGAAGGATACAAATGACTTATCCGTACTCACTTTTCATCTTCCTGGGAATCTACTGTTTAACAATAAACAGTTAAAAGCCAACCTGCATGGTGACTTATGCCCATAATCCCAGCACTTTGGGAGGCCGAGGCGGGCGGATCACAAGGTCCGGAGATCCAGACCATCCTAACATGGTGAAACCCCATCTCTACTAAAAATACAAAAATAGTTAGCTGAGTGTGGTGGCATGCACCTGTAGTTTCAGCTACTCTGGAGGTTGAGGTGGGAGAATCGCCTGAACCCAGGAGGCGGAGGTTGCAGTGAGCTGAAATTGCGCCACGGCACTTCAGCCTGGGCGACACAGAGAGACTCTGTCTCAAAAAAAAAAAAAAAAAAAAAAAAGTTAAAAGCCATAAACAATTTAAAATCATAAAATTGTATTTATCATCTTATTTTTGGATCAAAATTAAGGCTGAAGGTCGAATGCATTATTGGAACAAAGGATGGTGACAGTGGGGGCTGCCTACAGCAGGACCTTCTTTGCTTCGTGTCTGCCTTTCACAGCATGACCATGAAGGGAGCCATCATGGAGAAACACCCCAGGGTGCCACCAGTTCTTCTCAGGGTTCCACATGGCCTCATCCTTGTCAGTTTTCTCCTGTCAGATTCTCACTTTGGCTGTGGCTTTGTACGTGTCTGTGACAGTTCTCCATCATCACTTCCATCAACTTCATGAAACTCCCCAGCCTTAGCAAGCTTTGCAGTTCGTACTTTCAGTTTCATTGGCTCGGGATGAGCCCGGCAGGAAAGACTGACAGGTGGGACTCAGGGATGCTACAGCAAACTGGCAAGGGGCTTAGGTGGGGACTGCTTCTGCAGGTGAATACGTTTTCATAGCGAGTATTTCTGATATAGTGTCTTTTTCTCCCTGAAGCCGTGGAAAGCAGGATGGAGGGGATTCCTGCTTTCCACGGCTTCAGGGAGAAAAAGAGGACCAGAGCTGGGTGACAAGCTCCTGCCCTCTTGGCTCTGCTTATCCATGCAGGCAGCCCCGTTTTCGATGCCCCCAGGTTCATGCTGGGTTTAAGGGCCTCCCTTCTCATCCAGCTCAGGCCCAAGGTCAAAGGGCAAGCCCCGGTTCCCCAGCCCCAAGGCTTACAGGAAGATCTGAAACCGTGAAAGCCCACAGTGCTTTTCATGAAGCCTCAAAATTAACAGTGCCATCAAGAAACAGCCACAGAGTGCTGGGGAGAGAGGAGGTCTGAGCACAGAGAGAAAGAAGGTCTGCTGGAGTGGCAAGACCAGGAAAGAGGGAAGATTGGGACGTTCTGCGCCCGCATCAGGCAGAAGCCAAATACGTACACTGTCATCCTCTAGAATCTGAAGCAGGCTCTGCTGGACTTCACGGCTGGAGAGGGAAAGACCCATATAATTTTCCAATTCTGCCAAGTTTGGGTACAAAACTGATGGGGAAGGAAGAAGAAATGTGTCATTCGAGGGCATGTGCTTCCCCATACCCACCTGGCTCCCCTGTGGCTGCTCATTTTTATTCAGAAGTGGGGCCTGGGAATGGTGTTTATTTCCAAGAGTACAGGGTATCCCAGGAACACTCGCTGGTGAATGCTCCTCGAAGGGCCCAGGTCCAGGGCGGCACAGCGAGTCCTCATGCACCACTTTGCTATTCAACCCCACTGACTTTGTTTGGCACCCAGAAATCTCTGCACCCCTCAGCGAATGGTTCCCACCAGGACTGGCAGAGTCCTAATCCCTTCTTGTAAGGAGTTGTAAGAAGTGACAACAGAGGGGGCAGGTGCTCTCATGCTCGCACTCGCTCGCGCTCGCGCGCGCTCTCTCTCTCTCTCTCTCTCTCTCTCTCTCTCTCTCTCTCTCTCTCTCTCTCTCTCTCTCTCTCTCTCTCTCTCTCTCTCTCTCTCTCTCTCTCTCTCTCTCTCTCTCTCTCTCTCGTGTTCTCTCTCTCACCCCACACCCACCCCAAGCAAGTGCACTGAGGAAAGCCCATGTAAGGACTAAGCCAGAAGGTGGCAATCTGCAAGCTGGGAAGGGAGCCCTCACTAGAAAACAAATTGGCCAGAACCTTGATCTTGGGCTTCCAGCCTCCAGAGCTGTGAGAATATACATTTCTGCTGTTGAAGCCATCCAACCTATGGTATTCTGTTACAGCAGCCTGAGCTGAATAAGGCAAGTGGGGTTCTGGCCCCTTCTCTCTTTGGGGTGCTATCTGCATCCATTTCTCCCCCACCTGCCCCCACCCCAGGCCAGCCACGGTTCCAGCAAGGAAGTCTGGCAAGTGTGGTATTTCATTCCTGGGATCACATGAGATTGGGTCACCAGAATAGTGCTGACATGCTAAATTGAGATGACTCAAATTGTTTATTTAGACAGAGGCCCCCACAAATGATATCACATTCTCAAGGCAGCCTTGCTGGGGTCATCAGAGAAGCCCCAGCTTCCCTAACTCTGAGTTGGGTTTGGAAGGATAAACAGGAGATCGCCAGGCCGTCAAGAAGGAAGGAGCAGCATGGGCACAGGCTCTGGGAGGCTAAGTGACTCAGCCCAGGTCACCCAGGCAGTAAGATGTGGGTAGCAACTGGAAGCCTGGTCCTCTCCTCCGCCATGTTGAGTTATAACCTAGGAGCCTCCCATACCTTTGGCATTGCCAAGCTTCCCTGATGACCTCTTCCCTGAATGGACTGCATACCCAGGAGCCCCCCAACCCAGCTCACTCACCTGGTGTTGGGGAAATGGCTGCCGCCTGGACTGGCAGGGCTGGCATCTTGGGTGAGGCTCTGGCCTGGGCCTAGGGAGGGGCAGGGAGCACTGGTCAGCTGTGGCCAGGACCCCAGGGACCCCAGAGCCTGCTCCATGAGGCCAGGGTCTGGGCATCAGATATGTGAGTGGGCCTGGGGTGTGGAGGGGAGTATCCACCAACCCTAAGGGCTCAAGTTCACATAAACGTGGCCTCTGCAGATGTGTCTTTTCCTGGGAGGAAGTTCTGAGGACTGTGACCCACCATATGCCACAACCCATTTACTGCCTGCAGAAGGAAGAACATCAAGGCCCATCTCCCAATCAAATTCTCAGCTGAAAAGTTCCAAATTCTCAAAACCCACTGGAACGACATAGTGCTGGGATAGAGGGACAACGGGGCTCTGGGAGCTGAGCAGGCCAATCCCCACACCCAGAGTCTTGTTTCCTCTGAAAGCCTGCCTCAGAGCATGGGGTCTGCCCATCCTGGACAGAGGGAGAGCTGGGACTGGGCGGGACAGAGCAGGCATGAGAGTGGCATATGTGCAGCTGCTTGGTCTCTTCCATTCTCACTGTAACACCATTGGCATTGCCCCCTGGATGCCTTCTCTGCCCAGCAGGCCCTGCAGTGGAGACCTACATGCCCTGAGGCCTACAGGAATCTCCAAGTGGCCCCAGTACCCAGCACCTTCCAGGGTAATACCCAAGGTCCCCTTCAGGGAGTCCAGGCCAATAGGGCCTGGCTACTTACCTGAATGGCCTGGTCCACTTTTAGGTCCTCCAGAGATGGGTACAGGGATGACATGGCTGCTTCTCGGAACACCCTGCAGAGCGCAGAGTGTGGGTAGGGATGAGGACACAGCTCACGCCCCCTTGAGAGGAGGCACAGACATCCGTAACAGCAAGTGAGTTGAAAGTTAATATTCAAACAGAAAGGCAGCAGAACACTTAGAATCCCTCCCAGAACTCCATCTTGAATTCCCTCTCGATATTGGAGCTCTGCTATATTCCACCCATCTCCAGCCTTACTGTCAACTTTTAATCTTGGCCACAGTCCAGTAGGAAATTTATAAAGACTCTTACACAAACTGTAGCGGAACATAGATACTCAACAGAGCACTGCTCAGAGGGAGGCGGGAATGGGGGATGGAGAGGCACCATGAACACCTTCTCATTGTCCCGGGGAGAATCAGCAGGGCCTCTGAGCAAGGTGCCCAGAGAAAGTGAAAGGAATAATGACCTCTCAAGATATGTTTTATTTCCTTCCTGACGAAATGTGGGGAAGCAGTCTGCCTTTCTGGGTTCCTTCCTTTTCCCACGAACCACTGGCTCTGTCGCACCTCCAGGCTTCGCTGAGGCAGTCTACTCCAATGGAGCCCCTCTTGATCACCCTCAGTTCCTGCGGGACAGGCATCCCCTGGCTCCCAGGTAGCACGGTCACTGCCCCTGGGACAGCGCTGGGCTGAACTTCAATCTCCTGCCTGAACTCACTAATTGTCCTGACTGCAGTTCTGAGGGGTCAAGGTGTGTCCTGTTCACCCCGCTGAACCCACATGTGACAGGTACGCATGATAAAGGCATGCCTGCTGGTGGCACAGGAAACCCCAGCCTGTGCTGGGGTAATATGACTTCACTCATAAGGGCAGGAGCTCTGTCCTGTTCACACTCAATCCTTTCCCACCACGACCCTACCCAGCACACGTATGCTAGCAAAAATTATTTGACTGAATAAATCAGTGGTTTTCCAAGGAACAGATTGAAAATTTGTGCGAGTATTTTTGGGTGTCACAAGACTGAGGGGACAGTCATTTCCCTGGGGGAGGGGGCAGGATATGAAACTCCTGTAATGGATGGGACAGTCCATTACAGTCACCACAACAAATGGTCCTGTCCCACACAAGTTTCAGATCAAACCTTCAAGTAGGCCAAAAATCTGTTATAATTTGTTGTATATACAATCACAGTGAATTTTTCCCTAGTTTTAATACACATGAGATTGTCTGGAAATGTGTACACTAGGTTAGTTGTGGGGAGTTACACTTTGCTCACCATTCTAGAAAATCACTGTCCACCCTGCTCACCACGGGTGAGTCACTGGAACAGCATGCCCATGTCTGTGCACATGTGTAGCTGTCACAGTGGCTCCATGCTTCTATACAAATATATTTAGCCTTTGATTCAAGATGTCAGATATAAACTGTTGGCAAAATTCAGCTGAATATTCTCTTCCAGTAAATCTAAGCTGACTCCTAAGTTAGGTATAAGCATGATCGGGTGTAAGCCAGCCTCAGCTTTTACAAAGTGAAATGCATATTCTTTTATTAGAAATTGCTTTCATTTCCCTGACTTCTCCTTTATAAAGACAGGGCATCATATTGATTTTTTTACCCGGGGGAACCATCACTTAGGCTATAGCCTCGGGACAAACCTGCCCCTTCTCTTGGCCTCAATTTCCTGCTTTGGGAAATAGGAGCCACGAGGCACAAACTCCAACCACTGCGCGAGTCCAGGAGAGAGGGCCTAGGACCTGCCTCCACCCTGGCCTCAGTTTCCCGTTTGTCACATCGTTCCATGATCTCGAAACGACTACAACCCCCGCCGCCGCCCTAAACCAGACGGAAGCGACATCTCCCGGTTGCTACAGGTTACGGCGGTTGCTAAGGGCTACGGCGCCTGCGCAGAAACCCCGCCAAGTGACGCACCAGCGTCTAGAGCGCCTGCGTCTCGTCCACCAGGACTCAGGCGTGGCTAGGGGTGACTCCCACGATCCCTGGCGGCTGCGGAGTGGAAAATGGCGGCCTCCATGCCGCGTGGGTTGTTGGTCGGGTGGGTTACTAAAGTCCACTCGGCCTCGTGCTTTCTCTGGGCACCCGTAGCTGGCGCCGGCATCCACAAAAATAGATCAGGTAAAGCAGCAGAGTAAGGGATAGGAAGGCTCGGTCGGGCTCCGCGGCCCCTCTTTACCAGATTGGAGGCTGCGAGGGTGAAATCGAGCTTTAAACTCCCCTGGCCCCTGAACACCATTTGTAGCCTCCGAAGGAGGAGGACTTATAAGATTCTGTACTAAGGCAGCCGTGGGAAAGGAGGAGAACCAGGTCGACCCGTGAGCTCCAGGCTGCTCTTGCGCGCCCGTTGGTTTCGGAGGCGTCAGGTCCCAAGGTATTTCCTACCAATTGTGACGTCACCCTTCCTCCCACCCTCTCACCCGTTTCTTGTCTGGCAGTGACTTCTGACCCAGTGTTAAGCTAAAAAGGCCCCGCCCTATCCTACGCAGATTCACCTCGGGTCCCACCCACCAGTGACTGACTGGGCCTCTGCTGCCTAGGGAAGGGTTCTTGGCTTGGCCGGGCAAATCAGTTCCCACAGCAAAATCAGACCAAAAGCCAGTTATGAGGGACTCAGACAGTTGGGTCTGACGTATAGGAAAAAGGCTAGGGCAATCTGGAAGGTCTCCTGGAGGGAGGAAGAAGACTCTGACTGGGCCATGTAGGATGAATGTTTAAGTGGGTGGGAAGACAGTGCTGTTCCAGGGACAGGGAGGCCCGGGCCTGAGAGTCTAGTTGCCTTCTGGATCCCGTTTACCTCCTGCAGGTTATCCAAACTGGACTCATAATTCTCCCCAGCAGCTGCTGCGCCTCCACAGCAGTCCCACTAAATCCACCCAGGGCTGTGCCAGAAATCTGGGAGTTATCCTCAGCTCCTCCCTTTCCCTTCTGAAGCCACATCTAGTTCTTGCCCTCAAATTTCTGTGACCTGACTTCGGGTAATGTTTGTAATCTCACCACCTCGCTCTTTGCCACACTCATCATGAAGTTCATTTACTCCAAACTACTTTAGGTTGAATCCTAAAACTCAGCCTGCTAGTTCATGCCTCCATGTGTTTGCAGGTGCTCTTCCTCTGTCTTAAATGTCATTCATGCCTTCTCTCTTTTCCTTGTTGTGAACTCTTCTTCCTCCATTTCAAAGCTTTCCCCCACAACCACATGTACCCATGGAGATTGGCAAGCCTCCTTTCTGTAGACTACAGCATTTCTTATATTTGCCTCTTCATCATTTATTCCACAAATGTTTGTTAATCACCTATTGTGAGCAAGGCCTTCTGCATTTCCTGGGTTGGATTTCCACTATGCTGTGTTTGTTTGCTCATCTCCCTCACTGGTCAGGAAATGTCACTCATTTGTTAACCCCCAGTGCTGTGCACAGTGCCTGGCACACAACAGGCGTCCTGTTACTATTTCTGCAGGAGTGGAAAAGCAAGCACAGAGAGAAGAGAAAAGCTGATATCGTAAATATACAGACTTTCTTCCCATACTTGTCTGTGTTTGCAATCACTAAGTAGAAAATCCTCCGAAGAATTACCTGGGCCTAGAAAGGGAGCGAAAATACGACCATAAAGAGTTAGGTTGAAACGCTGCCTGGCTTCTATAATCTGACAATGGAAGTTTGCTCAGTTCTGTGCTAACAGCTTCCCGCAAGTAATTAACTCCTCTGAAAGGAAAAGAACCCACCTAACTCCTCTCTCCCAGAGGAATGTTCCTCTCCCACAGCACTTTCCAGATTTCCATCCCTGAGCTTCTGTACTTTTTGATATTATAAGCAATAACAACACCCACAACAAACCAGTAGTTGGTCTTTGGAGATCAGCAGGGCTGACAAGGGGACTGCAGCCTCCATCTTTGAACTTAGAGTGAGAACACTCCTTTGGAACACTTTGTTCCAAAGAGCTGAAGCAATGGGACTCCCACTCGTTCCTGTGGACAGATCATCCATCCTTTACAAGACAGCGCGCAGGAGGGAAGCGTGGGTTAGAGTGTCAAAGGAATAGCTCCTGGAAGGCCAAATTAGCCCAGGGATATGGTGAGTCGGAATGGAAGAAGCTGTTGCTAGGCCACCAGCATGTACCCCTGCTCCTCCTCTCGGGGCTGCACTGCCTGCTGGAGAAAAGCTGTGACGTCCTCAAGCAGACACACCTGAACCCACTCTCAGGCGGGGCAGGGTTCAGACTGACTGCTTCTGACTTGTGAGAGCGCAGCATAGGCAAGTCCCTTTTGAATGCCATTTCTTCCTTTGTAATCTGGATAACAATACTTGCATCACAGTTATCTGGAGATTGAAAGATTTTTAAAAAGAACATGTATATGGAAAGCATTTAGCACAGTACCTGGCACATAATAGGCATTCAGTAAAAGTTAGCTGTTTATTCATTGTTTCAACACTTACTTACTAAGCACCTACTAAGTCTGAGTACTGTTCTAGGTGTCAGCAGTGAAGGAAAGAAGAATTGGTCCCCAAATGTACTTTTTTGGGGGAGGAGCTGGATAAATAGGCTCTGTGACTTTATGTGCTGTGTTAGATGGTAGGAGGCACTGGAGAGAAAAGAGCAGGATAGAGGGTTGTCAGGAGGTTCAGAAGCCTTGCTGGCAGGCTAGGGTGACATTTGAGGAAAGGCCTAAAGGGGTGGGGAAGAGCCTTTTAGGCTGAGGGCATGGCCATTGCAGAGGCTCTCAGGTGGGAGTTGGTGTTGTGTTTAGAGAGCATCTCACCAGTGAGAAGCTGTTCAGAGAGGGATTAAGGAGGAGTAGTGGGGAGGAGGCTGGAGAAGTGAGAGAGGCCAGATCCTGGAGGCCATGATGAGGACATAGTAGGCTCATTTCCTGCCCCATTTTCTGAGGCCCTGCTGAGGAGGGCATGCACTGGCTCCTTGTGTCCAGTATGTCATTCCATTCTCCTGACTTTGTGGGCTCTTTTCAGTCTCCAGATGAAAAAGCCAGTTTTTAGAAAGGTGAAGCCCCTGGCATAGTTCCCCAGCAGGTGTTTCAGTGCTGTAGCAGGAGGGTTTCTTGAGAGAAACAGCTTCAAGCCAGAGAAGGAGCCCTAGGCTATGGATTCCTTGGGGAAAATGGGCTTTTTGCCTGCCTGCAGCTTCTGGTTTCAGCTGGAATTGGCCTTTCAAGGAGCAAAGTGTGGCTCTCACCTCCTTGAGCACAGAAATGGGCCATCAGAAGGCACTGGGGGCCTCATGATGTCTGGGTGAAGAAAATCACTCAGCCCTCAATCAAACCTGGCCCAGGGCTGGGATCAGAAGAAGAAACCCCACTTCACACTTGACTCCTGGAGCGAAGCACTTTGAAAGGAAGCTGCCGGGGAAGTCCCAGAAGGGAAGGGGCAGGGAGGGAAGGAGACAGGGTGAGAGCAGGTCATCCCAGTCCCAGCCAGGATTGGGTCAGGACCCCCAGCGCTTACCTGCAGGCTAGGTGCTCCTCCACGTCCTTCTCCAGCTGCTGCTGAATCTGTTTCCCTTCCTGGAAGGTAGCCCTGTCTCAGCTGGCTTTGTGCTCTGGGAAGGGTGGTGCCCATCCCCTGTTCAGCTGACTCACCTTGGACTGGGTTGGGCGCAGGTCAGGCCTGTGACTGGGTAAACAAGGCAGGTCGCCAGCCCAGAAGAGGCCTTTGGCCTTAGTCTAGATTTGGAGGTGGGATTAAGGCCCTCACAGCTGCTGTTGAGAGGGTTATGAACCAAGACTTCTTGGCCTTTTCTTAAATAGCTCTAAATTTGGGTTGGACACCTAGTCCTGCGGATCGGGGGAAGGCAGCTGACTAGAGGGTGGTTTGTGTTAGGTATCTAGGGGTCTAGGCCAGGCTATTAAAAAGTGGCCAGACCCTGTGACCCAGCATTTCTTCTTAGAATTTGTTATAGTGAAGTCTCAGGGACCATCCATCACTGCCGCTTCTAATAAGGAAAATGTAGAAATCCCAAATGCCTCTGCTTAGTAAATCATTATCTGTGGAAGATCACAAGGCTATTAAAGTTATTTAAGGAAGAAGCTATGAGGAAATATTTCTGAGATTCTGGTGAGATATTGAAAAATCAACATTGTGAATCTCTTCTTGCATTTCGGTTTCCCTTTTTGTAAAGTGGACGTGCGTTGAAAGCAGTCTAGGAGAACACACGCTAAAATGCCGAGTATCTCTGGATGGGGGCGTTGAGGTTTTCAGTTTGTGCTTTTGTGTGTTCCAGGGTGGTGGTTTTCTTTTTTGTTTGTTTGTTCTTTTGAAGTCATGACTTTTGTAAGGGGGAAGTGATTAAGTTTAATTATTTTAATGGGAATTTAGATTGGTTGTCTCCTGGGAGCAGAACTGAGAAACTGTGTACTGAAGTGGAGAATTTTTTTTTATGGCACATTTTTTGGTGTCTTAAATTTTGAAAAGATTAAATGTACTACTTATTCCAAAAATAATCATATAAATTTAAACAGAAAAGGAAGAAGAATTTAGTAAGATCCTGGTGGGTTTGGTTAGACAAGGGTGCCTGTCCCATTGGGTGCCTGGAGAGGGACAGAGGACCCACGTGCTGGGCAGTCCCATGAGGAGTGACAGTGTACACACTGAGGGTGTGTCAGTATCTGGGCCGCCCGCCAGGCCACACAGGCCCACGCCACAGTCCCCATGACCCACCTGGCAGAGTTGCACTAGCCTTGGATGTCAGATCCGGTGCCTACCTATGAAGAGCTTACAGCCCAGAGTCCCACACAGGAAACACGCAATAGGAACAATAACAAGAAAGGCATTTGCCACTCCCAGAGAGCACAGGGATACTGCCTCTGCTATTTTAAAGGCATTATCTCAATGGCTCCTCATACCTTCCCTGCAGGGTAAGTGTGACTCACACCATTCCTACAGGTGGGGAAACTGAGGCACAGGGGCAAAGTTTCTCTCTCAGGTTAGCTGGAAAGTGGCTCAAGGCCATGGCTTCTCTTCTGTCGGACATGCTGTTTCCGAAAGCTGAGGTGTGGGGCATACCTCATGGTAAGCCACGTGGGCCTGAAGCTGAGGTAATGTGGGTGATGGACCCACCTTAGGTCAGGTCTCCAAGGCCAAAGCAAAGTGGAAAATAGAGACCCTAATTGAACCAAGCGACTCATCCCCCACCTCACTTCATTCAGTCATGACCTGAAAGGGCCTTTAGAGAAGAGAGAGGAGGAAGCAAGCCCTTCTGGGTAAGGGGCTTGCCTGTGGTCCCAGCATGTCATCATGGAGCCTAGGTCCCCTAACTCCCATCTATTGAATACATACAGGGACTCTCTTTCTCTTCCCTGGTTTTCTAGTTGCCACCCATCGCTGACTTCCAGCCACCTGGAAATACTTTCCATTGGGCATGCCCTTGCTCGAATGCTTCAGTGGCTCTCTCCAGCTTCAGAGTCTGGACTAAACTCCCAGGGCTGACATGGAGACCTCCACAGCCCACTCCCTTTACTACTTCCTCAACATTCCCCCTGCACCTCTCCCTCAGCTGGACCAGGAGCCCCACCATTCTTGCCCCACTGTACACCCACTTCCCAGTTGCCCTGACTCCATATTTTGCCTGTGCTGCTGCCCCTGGAACACCTTCTGTCCCCACCCACCCACCTCACCAAATCCACCACTGAGCTCCTCCAGGAAGCCTCCTGGATCATCCCCATCCATGTGGCCTTTCCCCTCTGACTCTAGATCAGACTATGCTGTTCCATTCTTTAATAATCATCATCTTATATTCGTGTGTACCTTAGGCTACTAGTTAGACCCTAAGTTCTTTGAGGGCAGGGCCAAGTTATTAGCTCTACAGCGGTTTCTCTTCTTTTGAGACAGCATTTCGCTCTCTTACCGAGGCTATAGTGCTTGCTATAGTGCAGTCATGGCTCACTGGAGCCTTGACCTCCTGGGCTCAAGGGATCCTCCTACCTCAGCCTCCCTAGTAGCTGAGACCACAGGTGCACACCACCACACCTGGCTGATTTTTTTATTTTCTGTAGAGACAAGGTTTCACCATGTTACCCAGACTGGTCTCAAACTCCTGGGCTCAAGCTATCCACCTGCCTCAGCCTCCTAAAGTGCTGGGATTACAGGCGTGAGCCACCATGCCCAGCTAGTTAATCTTTTCAAAATAAGGAGCGGAACCTGTGCTCTGATCAGAATATATGTCTGTTTTGTTTACATTTGTATGAGTAAGTCTAAAACTTTGGGTGGGAAATACACAGCACACACTCAGAAACTCCCCAGTAGCACCTGTGGCTGCCTGAGTAATCAACCACTACGTACTTCCTGCTGAACCCAGAGGCCTCTACGGATGCTCTTATAATGCTGCAGGCAGCTGCTGTCACCTAGAGTTGGCTCATGAGGTGAAGTCCCTATGCCATCTGGAAGGAGTGCTCCATGATGGCAGGGGCTTGTCTTATCCCTAGGGCCTAGTACTATATCCAAAACACAGCAGGCTCTCAGTACATTTTTTTTAAAACAGGATCTTGCTCTGTCTGCCAGGCTCAAGTGATCCTCCTGCCTCAGCCTCCCACGATCCTCCTGTCTCAGCCTCCCACAATCCTCCTGCCTCAGCCTCCCAAGTAGCTGGGACCACAGGTGCATGCCACCATGGCTGGCTAATTTTTATATTTTCTGTAGAGATGGGTTTTTTCCGTGTTGCCCAGGCTGGTTTTGAACTCCTGAGCTCAAGGGCTCTGCCCACCTTGACCTCCCAAAGTACTGGGAGTCTAGGCGTGAGCCATCACACCTGGCCTCAGTAAATACTGATTCAGTGAATAAATGCCCCTCCTAGAAAAGTCAGTCACAGTTAGAAACTTAAATGGCTGACCTTTATTTATTTATTTTTTTTTGAGATGGAGTTTCGCTCCTGTTGCCCAGGCTGGAGTGCAATGGCGCGATCTCGGCTCACCGCAACCTCCGCCTCCTGGGTTCAAGCAATTCTGCCTCAGCCTCCTGAGTAGCTGGGACTACAGGCGCACGCCACCACGCCCAGCTAATTTTTGTGTTTTTAGTAGAGACGGGGTTTCACCACGTTGACCAGGATGGTCTCGATCTCTTGACCTCGTGATCCACCCGCCTCAGCCTCCCAAAGTGCTGGGATTACAGGCGTGAGCCACCGCGCCCGGCCTCTGACCTTTATTTAAAAGATGGGTTGGGCTCGGGCATCAGATCTGAGTCCCAGCTCTGTGATGTTGCACACATTACTAAACCTCTCTGAGCTGTGGTTTCCACACCTACCTTCTTTATAGACTTATCCTGAAGACTAAATGAGGGCTAAGCCTAGGACACAGCTGAATTTCAGTAAGTGTTAGTTTCCTACTTTCTCATGGCTGCATGTTACAGAAACAGTCATCTGACTGAAGTGAAGATGGGTATGCTTTTCGCAGAAGAGAGAATGGAAGCTGGGCAGAGGAGCTTCTCTGCACTCCAGCCCTCTGCATGGAATCTGAGTGGTGCAGCAAGACCCTGGCTTATGTCACCACAGCTTTGTTTCTGTTGCTGAATGAGAATAACAGGAAGAGTACCATTTATTGAGTTCCTGCCCATTGGGCGCTCTGCTGGGCACTGGGTATATACTGATCTCATCTGTTCACCTTAGTCCCCAGCTTCAGAGTAAAGCATCTTGCCCAAGGCAACACATCTCGAGAGTGGTAAGGCCAGGCCTTGGCTGTGAACGTCTAGGAGTCTCCTACCCTGGTGCAGCTGAGTCGCAGATTCCTCTCTAAGAAACCTACAAAGAAGTCCTTAGGTGGCAAAAATTTGATCACATGGCCACATAGAGCTGCATGGAGTCTGGGAAATGGAGGGAGTCTATTGTTAGCAGGTTCTGTGCCAGCCTCTGCTACAGCATGCTCTTCCTCCCCTGTCCTCTCTGGGCCTCAGTCTCCACATTTGGTCAGGGAAGAGTTTGGCTGGATTTTCTCTGAGGTTTCCTCTAGCTGTACTAAGGTCCCACAAAGGGCCAACTCTGTGCCACTTCCAGGCCCTGCTGAGGCCTGAACACCAAAGGTGTCTGTCCACTTTGAGCATTTGGTCTCCAGAGACAACATCCTTCATGCTATTTCTGAGTTCTGTCTGGTTTTGCTCTTTGGAGATATGTGTGAGTTGAGGTAGGCCAGGTTATGCTGCAGCAACAAACAACCCTGAAATCTTAGTGGCTCCTAATAGAAGGTGTCTTTCTCATGCACACTACTATCCATCCAGGGCTGGCAGGGTCCCCGGGTCTCCTTACTCCAGGACCAGGGATGATGGAGCAGCTGCCATCTCAAAGGCCGTCAGAAGCCACGGCAGAGGGAAAGAGGTCTCTATATGGCAATTAAGTGCTCCAGCCCAAATGACAAATGTCACTTCTCACACCTTGTTGGCCAGGTTACCCCACCTCCCAATCACAAGGGAACAGAGAACTGCCATCCCACCACATGCCTGGAAGGCAGAGAGTAGGAAGTAAAGGAGGGTGACATTTATGACAACCTCAGGCCTCTGTTCCAGACTGCCAGCCAGGTGTGATCACCTGTGTTGGGGCAGGGGTATCACATGTGACCTGGAAGGCTGCACTGAGCCCTGCTAGGACCTATTTGGAAGTGAGGGGCTAAGAGATGGAAAGACATCTGACATTCTGGAGCCTGGGTCTGAGGCTGGTCAGTCCAACCTGCCGCTGAAGGTAGAATTCCTATGTTGAAACTGAATCTCCAATGTGATGGTACTAAGAGGTGAGTTCTTTTGGGAGGTGATTATGTCATTAGAGCAGAGATTAGGTCTCTTATACAAGAGATCTGAGGGAGCTTGTTTGCCCCTTTACGTGAGGATACAGTGAGAAAATGTAATCTCTGAAGCAGAGAGCACCTTGATCTTGATCCGGAGGACTTCCCAACCTCCAGAATTGTGAGCAGTAGTAAATTTCTGTTAATCAATTACCCAGTTTAAAGTAGTTGTTACAGGACACTGAGTGGACTAAGACACAGTCCCAGCAAGGAGCATTAGTTTCCACTTCTGTAACATTGGGGCAGTATTTCCTAACCTGCAGAATTTTAGTGAAGACGAAGTGGATGAGTAACAGTGGGAAAACGCCTTTCTACTCCCAGCAGCCTTCTATGGAAGGTGTACTTTTCTGCAGAAGACTGCCCAGCTGAGCCCTATGCCGGATTTGGGTGGTAAAATTTGGGAGTAGAAGCTTGGCGAAGAGGGCTTTGGAGAGGCAGTCAGTTTGGAGGGGCATATTATAAGACTGCGTGCTTACAAAAGCATAATACAGTCCTACGATTTTTGGGGGGCAACTTTATTTGGGACGGTTTTGGGGGAGTTAATGGAGATCGGGGCAACTTAACCTGTGATGGCTGCCCCCATTCAAACAAGATTTGGGGGTTCCTGTGGCAATGCACAAGATGGGGGTGCAAAAAGAGGGGACAGGAGAAGGAAGGCAGCATGCTGGATGGAGGCTGGAACAGTGTAGTGACCCCCAGGGAAAGTCCTCTGGGAGGGTGAAGGCAAGTAGGAGAGTACTCTGAGAATAGGGTTAGATTCTGAAGCTGTTGCCTTCCTGTGATGCGCTCCTCCTCCATCCTCAGATCTTCAGTAAACGCCCTCTGTGGACAGGATGTTCGCTACTGTACAGTGTCATCTGTCATGGCAAAGCAACCTGTGGACACAGAGGTCCTCTCAGCTTCCCTTGGGTGGGGGTTGGGAGAAAGCAGGTTAAAAGCCCAGCCTTAGTGGGAATGTAAACCAGTACAACCACTATGGAAAACAGTATGGAGATTCCTTAAAGAACTAAAAGTAGAACTACCATTCAACCCAGCAATCCCATTACTGGGTACCTACCCAAAGGAAAAGAAGTCATTGTATGGAAAAGATACATGCACACGCATGTTTATAGCAGCACAATTGGCAATTGCAAAAATATGGGAACAACATAAATGGCCCATCAACCAAGGGGTGGATACAGAAAATGTGGTATGTATACACCATAGAATACTACTCAGCCATAAAACAGAACAGAGTAATGGCCTCTGCAGCAACTTGGGTGGAGCTGGAGGCCATTATTCTGAGTGAAGTAACTCAGGAATGGAAAACCAAATGTCATATGTTCTTTTTGTTTTTGGAAGGAGTCTCACTGTTGCCCTGACTGGAGTGCAGTGGCGTGATCTCGGCTCACTGCAAACTCCGCCTGCCAGGTTCAAACAATTCTCCTGCCTCAGCCTCCCGAGTAGCAGGGACTACAGGTGTGCACCACCATGCCTAGCTAACTTTTGTATTTTTAGTAGAGATGGGGTTTCACCATGCTGGCCAGGCTGGTCTCAAACTCTTGACCTCGTGATGTTCTCTAAGTGGCAGCTAAGTTATGAGGATGCAAAGGCGTAAGAATAATATAATGAGGCTGGGTGTGGTGGCTCACACCTGTATTCCCAGCAGTTTGGGAGGCTGAAGCGGGTGGATCTCAAGGTCAAGAGTTCAAGACTAGCGTGGCCAAGATGGTGAAGCCCTGTCTCTACTAAAAATACAAAAATTAGCCAGGCGTGGTGGCAGGAACCTGTAATCCCAGCTACTTGGGAGGCTGAGACAGGGAATTGCTTGAACCCGGGAGGCAGAGGTTACAGTGAGCCAAGATCACACCACTCCACTCCAGCCTGGGCAACAGAGCAAGAATCCCTATCAAAAAAAAAAAAAAAGAATAATGGACTTTGAGGACTCACAAGGAAGGGTGGGAGGGGTTGAGGAATTAGAGGCTACATACTGGGTACAGGGTACACAGCTTAGTTGATGAATGTACCAAAATCTCAGAACTCACCGCTAAAGAACTTATACATGTCACCAAAACCCATCTGTACCCCAAAAACTATTGAAATTTTAAAAAAGCCTAGCCTTGGTCCTGCCCAGTGCAGAAAGACATGAGGCTATGACTTGGATTTACTCTTCCGAAAGCCTCAAATAGCCAGCCCTGATCTGTTGACACAGTTCCACTTCTGAGCAGAGAAATGGAAGAGAAGGCAGCAGAAAGACAAGAAAGAAACTCCCCTGAGATTAGGGGCTAGCTCATTAATCTAGGTGAGCACGCCAATTTGGAGATTAGACAAACTGACCCTGGAGGGGACAAATGACTCAGTAATGCAGCCAGCCCGTGGCACAGGCAAGACAAGGAGCCACATCTGCCTTCCTACAGCCACTGGAGAAGGAAAATGGACACAGAATGGTCACATAGCAATTCAGTAGCAGCGCCAGGATCCAGCAACCCCAAATCCTGGTCTCTCCCAGCTGTCAGCCTGGAAACGTTGCCCAGCTCTTTCAGCCACTTTTGACTTTGGCTCCTCACCACACCTCTGCCAGTGGCTGGCTGGGGTACTGAGTCGCTTGACTCCTCCAGGGCTCAGTTTGAATAATCTCCAAAATGGCATGCTCACCTAGGTTGACTAGCTAGCTCCTAATCTCAGTGAAGTGTCTATCTTGTCTTTCTGGGGGAAATCTGGGTGTCAGATAGGGAAAGGCAGCATGACCTGGGAAATCTAAGCCCCAGACACTAGAGTTGGAACTGGTCCCCCTGCATCCTGGCTGAAAGCAGCATTTGAAAGCCAATCTTGAGCGAGATAGTAACTGAGGACAGCCATTCTCATGGTTGCGCGTGTGATCTTAACCCTCAGGTGACCCTGTCAAGTGGGTTCCTTCATTTTCTCGTTTTTCCACTGAGAAAACACAAGTAGGATTCAGTCTGAAGACTCGTAGTTCAGTGCTCCCAACAAGGGGCAGGAGGGGCCTGGCTGAGCACTCTGAAGGTGGAGTGGGGCCGGGTGCCAGAACAGGGCTGCTTTCCTGGCTGGCTGGAGCTGCTCCCGCCATGTTCCGGAGCAGGGCGGAACAGGAAGGCAGAAACAATGAGCAGCCGGCAGTGGCAGAGTGCTGAGGTTCCTGAGCCAGGGGCGGGAGGCTCAGGCCTGGTCACCACTAAGGCTGGGGGTGCAAGTTTCCTGTGCAAGAGACTAACAAGATTAGCAGCTAACATTTTTGAGAACTTACTGTATGTCCAGACCTGTCACATCCCAGTCTGTTTTTCCCACTGAGGAGTCTGGATTTTCACCATTGGTGCTGACATTGAGTTAAGGTGTTCCTCTCATTTAAATTAGTGATAACAATGGTGGCACCAAGGGGTGGGCTTCGGGGGTGCTTAAGCCCCCCCGTTTTTTTTTAAGAGACGGGTTTTGACCATGTTGGCCAGGATGGTCTCAATCTCTTTACCTCATGATCTACCCTCCTCAGCCTCCCAAAGTGCTGGGATTACCGATGTGAGCCACCGTGACCGGCCACCTTTTTTTTTTTTAAGCCCCTCTTAATCTCGATCATAATAACCCCTTTATCTAAATAAACACCATCTACAGAAAATAATGTGCTTTTATGCAAACACTGCTTCAAGACAGGCTTCCCTCCCCAGCTCAATCAGCTTGCTGCACCCAAGCATTCCCATGGAGAAGTTCCCCAGGCAGCCTGGATGGTGGGTTCATGCCAGACCAGTGCTAGTTCTGAACACAAGCTGTGGGAGCACTGTGGGTTTCTTAGGATCCAGTGTTGTGGAGATTTGGATCCCAGGAAGCCCCAGCCTGGCCTGGTGGTGGTGGCTTCAGAAAGAGCTGGAAAGAGGCTCTTGCGTAGGACTCTGCTTACCGCATTTTATGTAAGATTAAGGCCTCAGATTGGTGCCGTAAAGACTGTGAAGGCCTGTGGGACTCAGGACTCCAGGGTAAGACTGACCTGCCCCTCGTTTCACCTGAGACAGACTGAGCGAGCCCAGGGCAGTGGGGGCAGGGGAGCAGGAGGGACTTGTTGAAAACACCATGGCAGCTAGGAGAGGCTGCTGGAGCTGCTCCCCCAGGGGTGAGGAACCAGTTGGAGGACCCCTCCTGGAGCCCCTTTTGGCTCTCACAAGGCCAGCTGGGAGCACTGGATGGGGAACCAGATACCTGAGTTTTGTGTTCTAGTTTCACCCCTGCCTGTGGGTGGCTGTGTGGTCCTGGGCAAGTCACTCTACTTGGTAGCCTCTGGCTTCCCAACCCTACCACACCAGGAAACACCATGGACTCCCGTTCTGCCAGATGATCTAACAAATAATGCTTTTCCTCTGGGGTCACCTGGGCTGGCAGGTGGGTGATTCAGAAGTCATCTTTCTAAACCTCCAATTATTATTACATATTAATATACATTTACATAATTTCCTTCCAAGGATGGCTATTGGGGGTCACCTATCATCTACTTCCCCTTCTTATGGTAGCTGTCCTCAATTTTCCTCTGGGGAAGCCGCCTCTCCTCCACCTCAGCCATGTGCAGTGGGTGGAGTTGACTCTTCTTCTGGCTCCAAAAGGGGAAGAGAGGCTTGTCGATCTGTGCATTCCATTCCCCAAACCTCAGAGGAGTGGGGGTCAGGGTGGGGCATGTGACCCAATTCCAGCCAATGGCATCAAGCTTAAAACTAGTTTCGATTGTGGAGAAGTCTGGAAGCTTCTAACCTAAGGGTATTTGAGGCTGGAGTTAACTGGCAGCCATCCTGCTCCCACTGACAATGAAGCCATTGCAGAGAAAGCGGAGCTGAGGGTGGAGAGACAGACCAGGGCCTCGTAGCTTAATCCCTCAAGTGCAGCTACGCATCAAGCCAACTTACCCTTAGGCTTTTCAGGTACAAGAGACAATCAAATGCCTTTTTCACTGAAGCCAGTTTCAAGTGGGTTTTCTGTTGCTTACAGCTAGAAGAATCATGACTTTTGTTGACGTTACTTAATTCTATGATGCCATCAATGGTACGATGATTTTTTTAAAGGAAAATATTAAATCTGTTTAATAATAGGGTTTGTAAAAAATTTTTTGAGAAGGTCTTGCTCTGTAGCCCAAGCTGGAGTGCAGTGGCACGATCTTGGCTTACTGCAACCTCTGCCTCCTGGGCTTAAGCCATCTTCTTACCTCATCCTCCCAGCTGCCCAAGTAGCTGGGACTACAGACACATGCCAGCCACACCCTGATAATTTTTTTATATTTAGTAGAGACAACATTTCTCCATGTTTCCCAGGCTGGTCTTGAACTCCTGAGCTCAAGCAACCCACCCACCTCAGCCTCCCAAAGTGCTGGGATTATGAGCCTGAGCCATGGCACCCGGCTTAATAACAGGTTTCTTTTTTTAATTAAAAAGATGCAAATCAGATTTCCCCTGGGAAAAAAAACTGACAATAGTGTATTTTTATTTATAAAATTGCACACCACCATCTCCTTTGGTAATATGATCCAAGTTCTTCACATCTAGAGTCTAGACTGTGAGAAACAAACTCACCTATCCAAACCCAAAGAAGGGACTTAGAGACATGGAGAACAGTGGAAGAGACTTTTAATGACAGCCTTGCAAGATCAGGTGGGTGGGCACCCCCAGCATGGTTACAACAAGCAGTTTATCCTCTAGTGTGCGGTCCCTGCCTGGTTCCTCATAGGCTGAGTACTATGGGATCACAATCTTCCTGGACCCTGGACATTATCTGTTGGTCGTGGATAGGGTTTTTTATTTTATTATTTTGTTATTGAGACGGAGTATCATTCTGTCGCCCAGCCTGGAATACAATGGTGTGATCTTGGCTCACTGCAACCTCCACCACCAACCCCCGCCGCCCCGGGTTCAAGTGATTCTCCTGCCTCAGTCTCTCGAGTAGCTGAGATTACAGGCACGTGCCACCACACCTGGCTGATTTTTGTATTTTTATTAGAGACACAGTTTCACCATGTTGGCCAGGCTGGTCTTGAACTCCTGACCTCAAGTGATCCGCCCACCTTGGCCTCCCAAAGTGTTGGAATTATAGGTGTGAGCCACCTCACCTGGCTGGGTAGGGGTTTCAGGTGTTTTCTTTCTTTCCTTTTTTTTTTTAATTGTATTTGGGCTCTGGGGTACATATGTACATCCTGTATCCTGCAGGATTGTTGCATAGGTACATGCCATGGTGGTTTGCTGTCTCCATCCCTGCGCCTCCCCCCGCCCCGCACTGTCTCCTACATCAGGCATTTTTCCCAGTGCTATCCCTCCCCATCCTCCCTGCCCCGCTTCACTGTCTCTCCTCTCCCCTCCCCTCCACCCCCCCCACCTTGCCCTGTGAGGGTTGTTCCCTTCCCTGTGCCTGAGTGTTCTCATTGTTCATCACCCACCTATGAGTGAAAACCTGCGGTGTTTGGTTTTCTGTTCTTGTGTCCGTTGGCTGAGAATGATGTACATCCATGTCTGTACAAAGGACACGAACTCATTTTTTATGGCTGCATAGTATTCCATGGTGTATATGTGCCACGTTTTTTTTGTCCAGTCTATCATCGATGGGCATTTGGGTTGGTTCCAGGTCTTTGCTATTGTAAACAGTGCCACAATGAACATATGTGTGCATGTGTCCTTACAATAGAATGATTTACAATCCTTTGGGTATATACCCAGTAATGGGATTGCTGGGTCAAATAGAATTTCTATTTCTAGGTCCATGAGGAATCACCACACTGTCTTCCACAATGGTTGAACTAATTTACACTCTCGCCAACAGTGTAAAAGTGTTCCTATATCTCCACATCCTCTCCAGCATCTGTTGCCTCCAGATTTTTTAATGATCACCATTCTAATTTGAGTGAGATGGTATCTCAATGTGGTTTTGATTTGCATTTCTCTAATGACCAGGGATGATGAGCATTTTTTCATATGTTTGTTGGCCGCATATTTGTCTTCTTTTGAAAAGTGTCTGTTCATACCCTTTGCCCACTTTTGAATGGGCTTGTTTGTTTTTTTCTTGTAAATCTGCTTTAGTTCTTTGTAGATTCTGGACATTAGCCCTTTGTCGATTCTGGACATTAGCCCTTTGTCTGATGGGTAGATTGCAAAAATTTTTTCCCATTCTGTTGGTTGCAGGTTTACTCTAATGATTGTTTCTTTTGCTGTGCAGAGACTCTTAAGTTTAATTAGATCTCATTTGTCTATTTTGGCTTTTGTTGCCATTGCTTTTGGTATTTTAGTCATAAAGTCCTTGCCTATGCCTACATCCTGAATTGTGTTGCATAGGTTTTCTTCTAGGGTTTTTATGGTGTTAGGTCTTATGTTTAAATCTTTAATCCATCTGGAGTTAATTTTTGTATAAGGTGTGAGGAAGGGGTCCAGTTTCTGCTTTCTGCACATGGCTAGCCAGTTTTCCCAACACCATTTATTAAACAGGGAATCCTTTCTCCATTGCTTGTTTTTGTCAGGTTTGTCAAAGAGCAGATGGTTGTAGATGTGTGGCGTTACTTCTGAGGCCTCTGTTCTGTTCTATTGGTCTGTATCTCTGTTTTGGTACCAGTACCATGCTGTTTTGATTACTGTAGCCTTGTAGTATAGTTTGAAGTTAGATAGTGTGATGCTTCCAGTTTTGTTCTTTTTGCTTAGGATTGTCTTGGCTTTGCAGGCTCTGTTTTGGTTCCATATGAAGGTTAAAGTGTTTTTATCCAGTTCTGTGAAGAAGGTCAATGGTAGCTTGATGGGGATAGCACTGAATCTATAAATTACTTTGGGCAGTATGGCCATTTTCACGATATTGATTTTTCCTAACCATGAGCATGGAATGTTTCTCCATCTGTTTGTGTCCTCTCTTATTTCCTTGATCAGTGGTTTGTAGTTCTCCTTGAAGAGATCTTTTACATCCTTTGCTAGTTGTATTCCTAGGCATTTTATTCTCTTTGTAGCAATTGTAAATGGGAGTTCGCTCATGATTTGGCTCTCTGTTTGTCTGTTATTGATGTATATGAATGCTTGTGATTTCTGCAAATTGATTTTGTATCTTGAGACTTTGCTGAAGTTGCTTATCAGCATAAGGAGGTTTTGGGCTGAGACGATGGGGTCTTCTAAATATACAATCATGTTGTCTGCAAATAGGGACAATTTGACTTCTTCTTTTCCTAACTGAATGCCCTTTATTTCTTTCTCTTGCCTAATTGCTCTGGCTAGAACTTCCAATATTATATTGAATAGGAGTGGTAAGAGAGGGCATCCTTGTCTACTGCCAGTTTTCAAAGGGAATGCTTCTAGTTTTTGCCCATTCAGTATGAAATTGGCTGTGGGTTTGTCATAAATAGCTTTTATTGTTTTGAGATATTTTCCATCGATAACTAGTTTATTGAGAGTTTTTAGCATAAAGGCTGTTGAATTTTGTCGAAGGCCTTCTCTGCATCTGTTGAGATAATCATGTGGTTGTCTTTGGTTCTGTTTATGTGGTCAATTGCGTTTATAGACTTGCATATGTTGAACCAGCCTTTCATCCCAGCGATGAAGCCTACTTGATCGTGTTGGATAAGCTTTTTGATGTGTTGTTGGATTCAGTTTGCCAGTATTTTATTGAATATTTTTGCATCAATGTTCATCATGGATATTGGCCTGTAGTTTTGTTTTTTAGTTGTGTCTCTGCCAGATTTCGGTATCCAGATGATGTTGGTCTCATAGAAAGAGTTAGACAGGATGCCCTCTTTTTGTATTGTTTGGAATAGTTTCAACAGGAATGGTACCAGCTCCTCTTTGTATGTCTGGTAGAATTCAGCTGTGAACCTGCCTGGACCTGGACTTTTTTTGGTTGGTAGGCTATTAATTGCTGCCTTGACTTAAGACCTTGTTATTGGACTATTCAGGGTTTCAAATTCTTCTTGGCTTAGTCTTGGGAGTGTGCAAGTGTCCAGGAATTTATCCATTTCTTCCAGATTTACTGGTTTATGTGCATAGAGTTGTTTGTAGTAATCTCTGATGGTAGTTTGTATTTCTGAGGAATCGGTGGTGATCTCCCCTTTATTGCTTTTTATTGCATCTATTCAATTCTTCTCTCTTTTCTTTTTTATTAGTCTAGCTAGCGATCTATTTTGTTAATCTTTTCAAAAAACCAGATCCTGGATTTATTGATTTTTTTGAAGGTTTCTTTTGTGTCTCCATCTCCTTCAATTCTGCTCTGATCTTAGTTATTTCTTGTCTTCTGCTTGTTTTTGAGTTTTTTTGATCTTGCTCCTCTAGCTCTTTCAATTTTGATGATAGGGTGATTTTAGATCTTTCCTTGTTTCTCATATGTGCATTTATTGGTATAAATTTCCCTCTAGAGACTGCTTTAAATGTGTCCCATAGGATCTGGTACATTGTGTCTTCATTTTCATTGGTTTTGAAGAACATTTTTATTTCTGCCTTCATTTCATTGTTTATCCATTCATCATTCGGGGGCAAGTTGTTCAGTTTCTATGTGACTGTGCAGTTATGAGTGCTTTTCTTTATCCTGAGTTCTACTTTGATTGTGCTGTGGTCTGAGAGACTGTTATGATTTCTGTTCTTTTGCATTTGCTGAGGAGTGATTTACTTCCAATTATGTGGTCAATTTTGGAGCAAGTGCAGTGTGGTGCTGAGAAGAATGTGTATTCTGTGGATTTGGGGTGGAGTGTCCTGTAAATGTCTATTAGGTCTGTTTGGTCCGAATCTGCATTCAAGTCCTGGATATCCTTGTTCACTTTCTGTCTCGTTGATCTGTCCAATATTGTCAGTGGAGTTTTAGAGTCTCCCACTATTATTGTGCGGGAGTCTAAGTCTCTCTGTAGGTCGTTAAGAACTTGCTTTATGTATCTGGGTGTTCCTGCATTGGGTGCATATATATTTAGGATAGTTAGCTCTTCTTGTTGCATTGATCCTTTTACCATTATGTAACACCCTTCTTTGTCTCTTTTGATCTTTGTTGGTTTAAAGTCTGTTTTATCAGAGACTAGGATTGCAACTCCTGTTTATTTATTTATTTATTTATTTTGCTTTCCATTTACTTGGTAAATCTTCTTCCATCCCTTTATTTTGAGTCTATGTGAGTCTTTGTATGTGAGATGGGTCTTGACTTTTTATCCAGTTTGCCAGTCTGTGTCTTTTGATTGGGGCATTTAGGCCATTTACATTCAATGTTAATATTGTTTTTTTTGAATTTGATCCTGCCATTTTGTTACTGGGTTTGTTTTGCTTGTTAGTTTATGTGGTTTTTCATTGCATCATTGTTCTTTACCATTTGGTACGTTTTTGCAGTGGCTGGTACTGGTTGATCCGTTCCCTGTTTAGTACTTCCTTCAGTAGCACTTGTAAGGCAGGTCTTGTAGTGACGAAATCTCTCAGCAATTGCTTGTCTGTAAAGGATTTTATTTCTCTTTCACTTACAAAGCTTAGTTTGGCCGGATATGAAATTCTGGGTTCAAAGTTCCTTTTTTTTTTTTTTTTTTTGAGACGGAGTTTCGCTCTTGTTACCCAGGCTGGAGTGCAATGGCGCGATCTTGGCTCACTGCAACCTCCGCCTCCTGGGTTCCAGCAATTCTCCTGCCTCAGCCTCCCGAGTAGCTGGGACTACAGGCACGTGCCACCATGCTCAGCTAATTATTGTATTTTTAGTAGAGACGGGGTTTCACCATGTTGACCAGGATGGTCTCAATCTCTTGACCTCGTGATCCACCCGCCTCGGCCTCCCAAAGTGCTGGGATTACAGGTGTGAGCCACCGCGCCCGGCCGAAAGTTCCTTTCTTTAAGGATGTTGAATACTGGCCCCCACTCCCTTCTAGTTGTAGGGTTTCTGCTGAGAGATCCGATGTGAGTCCGATGGTCTTTCCTTTGTGCGTGACTCGATCTTTCTCTCTGGCTGCCCTTAGGATTTTTTTCCTTCATTTCCACCCTGGTGAATCTGACAATTATGTGCTTTGGGGTTGCTCTTCTTGAGGAATATCTTTGAGGTGTTCTCTGTATTTCCTGGATTTGAATGTTGGCCTGCCTTGTTAGGTTGGGAAAGTTCTCTTGGGTAATATCTTGAAGAGTGTTTTCCAACTTGAATTCATTCTTCCTGTCACATTCATGTATGCCGATCAAGTGTAGATTAGGTCTTTTCACATAATCCCATAGTTCTTGGAGGCTTTGTTCATTTTTTTTTCACTCTTTTTTCTCTAATCTTGCCTTGTTTTATTTCATTGATTTGATCTTCTATCTCTGATATCCTTTCTTCTGCTTGATCGATTTGGCTATTGAAACTTATGTATGCTTCACGAAGTTCTTCTTGTGCTATGTTTTTCAGCTCCATCAAGTCGTTTATGTTCTTCTCTAAGCTGGTTATTCTAGTTAGCATTTCATCTAACCTTTTTTCAAGGTTCTTAGTTTCTTTGCCTTGGGTTAGAACGTGGTCTTTAAACTCAGAGAAGTTTGTTATTACCCACCTTCTGAAGCCTACTTCTGTCGATTTGTCAAATTCATTCTTTTTTTGTTCCCTTGATAGTGAGGAGTTGTGATCCCTGGGAGGAGAAGAGATATTCTGTTCTTTGATGGTTTCGTCCTTTTTGCGCTGTTTTTTCCCCGTCTTCGTGGATTTATCTCCCTTTGATCTTTGGAGTTGGTGATTTCAGGAGTCGTCTCTGAGTGGACTTTTTTTCTGTTGAGGTTGGAGCTATATATTTTTTGGCCTGTAGAGGGCGTTGCTGGGCGCTCTCGGGTTCAGTCAGGTTGTTGGGTGGGTGGTCCTTCCCTGGAGTTTGTTTGCAGGTGAGATCGGCCCCGCCTTCCCAATGGCGTCTCTCCCAGAGCTTGGTCTTCCTGGTTGAGCTCAAACTGCTGGTGTATTTGCTGCCAGGCTCTCTAGCACGGGCTTCAGTTTGAGTTTTGTGGAGGTGGCCAGGCCTTATGGTCTGTTTCCCTGCTTTCAACTCTGCCTCTGGGACTGTCCATCCCGCGGGTGTGTGCAACTTGCTGCACCTGGCGGTAGCCGCTGCTCAGATTTGCTTCAGCTACCCACAGCGCCCCTCAGTCTGGCAGGGCTCTCGAGGACGGCGGGTTGCAGGAAGGATGAGGTAAGCACAGGATCCGAATTGGAGCACCGAGTGGGGTGAAGTCCCCCCAGACCCTCTGAGCCGGCTGCACGTTTCAGGTGGGGATGCGCCCCCCCCCCCCCCCGCCCAATCTTGATTTGCCCTGCTGGGCGGCTCGCGCCCTGGACTCATGAAGTCATCTAGCCCTGTGCGTCTCATTTGCTGGGAGCTGCTTTTCGGTGTTGCCTCTCACAATCTTGCTCGGTTTTAGGTGTTTTCTTTATGGTTGTCTCGCTGCATTTTGTTGCAGCCCCTACTGCGTTGCAATTACAGTCTGCCCAGGTGCTTTTAAAGTATTTGACTTATGACCTAGGTATTCAGGCAAGCTGGTAAGAGTAGATAAAGTGAGCTGTTTTGCAGGCTACTAGGCTTTCATTCTAGACTAAACTCTTCGGTTCAGGTGAGGGCAGTTAAGGGCACCCCCCCAACAAGCAGGTGCCAGCTATTAAATCAGGGGCCTAGTATATTCTGTCCATCTGTAGTTTGCAGACCCAAGCCTACTTGAGGCACTTTGTCTTGGAAATGGACCACCATTTACATTATTTCCTACATACACTTTGGAGGAATTTAGCAATTTTTACTTTCTTTTTTCTGTTCTTTTTCTTCTTCTTCTTCTTCTTCTTTTTTTTTTTTTTTTTTTTTTTTTTTTTTTTTTTTTTTTTTTTTTTTTTTTTTTTTTTTTTTTTTTTTTTTTTTTTTTTTTGACAGTGTTTCATTTTGTTGCTCCAGCTGGATTGCTGTGGTGTGATCATAGCTGACTGCAGCCTCTAACTCCTGGGCTCAAGTGGTCTTCCCATCTCAGCCTCCTGAGTAGCTGGGACTACAGGCATACACCACCACATCCAGCTAATTATTTTTTGTAGAGACAGAGTTTTACCATGTAGACCAGGCTGGTCTCAAACTCCTGGACTCAAATGATCATCCCGCCTCAGCCTTCCAAGGTGCTGGGAATGCAGGCCTGAGCCACCATGCCCAGCCTTCTCTTTTAACTGCATTATCTGGCTAGCAAAAAATCAGTGTTCTGTATACTCAATATAATCTGTTATTTCCATGTGATATCATTTTACAGGTCATTTAAAGTGATAATTAGGGAATTGGGTAAAATTCCACTGGGCTTGATCACAGTCACCTGAACTATTGGATAGCGGTCAGTGACAACACGTAACTCACCCTCTGCCTGCTGACTGGTGGGTTTCTTGGACATCACAGTTCTCGGGCACTCCTCATTCCAGAAACTTTAAGATGGTGCTGATGGCGAGGTAGTGTGTGAGAACAAGTTATGAGCATTGTTACCATTTCTTTGAAGCATTCCAGAACTTGAAACAAATGCCCCTGGCTGAGCCTAGGTGTGTTGGGGGCCAAGTGTATAACTGGAAGTTCTCTGGATTAATGTCTGTATAGAATACAGTGCTTATTACAGGTGGTTTTTAAAAGTGCTAATATCATTATTAAAACCTAACCATAACCACGATGATTATTTAGAACTTAAGACTAACAGAAGGTTTTTTGGGCTAATTTAATCACTGACTTTGAAATTGCCAGTGCAGTGATAATAAAAAGCAGGCCTATTTTTGGTGGTTTTCTTGTTACCTTCAGCCTTTCTGCAGCCTACATCCCCCTCATTGCCTGTACGAGACGGGTCCCCCCCACCCCACTGCTCTGTTGTGCTCAGTAAATGTTTTGATGATCATAAGGAGAGGTCCCTAATGGGCATCCCCAGAAAGGAGTGAATGAGGGAGTGATCCCAGGACAGGGAGCCATTGCTTCTGAGTCTTAGGCCTGACTCATTTATAATATGCTGTGTGTCTTTAGGGAAGTCACACCCTCTCTGTGCTTCAGATGGGGTATCCTTTCCCTTCTCTGCTTAGCTTGGATAATGGAGATGTCAAGCCTTGGGCAGAAGTGAATGACAAATGCTTGCCTGCTCCAACCCTGGGCACCTCCTAGGAGTCAGACCCACGCTGGTGCTGGGCCAGGTCAGCCTCACCTGCCCACCCCTTTTACTCCTGCTCCCCAGCTATCCTCGCACCTAATGTTTAGTGAGGGCCCATCACGTGAAGGGGCTGATCGCTGATGCTCTCAGGGACCGTTGTCCCTGGAGTTGCCTCATAGCTACCACTGTGGGCACCTCTTCTCAGCCTGTGCAAAAATGCCTTCCCAGTGTCTCGCTGCTGTATGGGTTTCACAGCACCAGGCTGGGGCCCCAAAGGACATCTTCCAGTCCTGTCACTCAGCCATCCAGTGAGTTACGCTACAGCTGAGCTTGGTGAAAAGGCAGCCTCATTCCTGCCTGGAACTTCTGCTCCTTTCGCACTTTTAATCTGATGGCAGAGTCTGACTCATTGCAGGGCTGTGAGGACAACAGATGTCCCGGAAGAAAACAAATGCATACACACACACACACACACACACACACACCATGTTTCACATCACTTTAACTAAGGGTAGTGAGATGGCCATAGAGCAAGAGCAGATGCAGCCAGTCACGGCCTGGCTTGACCTTCCCCAGTTCCCCGTGGGGCCCTGCAGTGGTTGCTACATTCTCTGAGTAGGTAGGATCCTTCAAGAGCAGAGTAAAATGCTGAGTCACTGCTGTGCCACAAAGTCTTTAGACTCAGCTTCCATCACTTCCGGAAGAACCTACAAACAATGGAAGCCCTTCCGTGAATGTTCACCAAGGTCGAATTTCCCTACTTCCTAAAGCTTCAATATTACCATTCTAGCCTTCCTGTGACCGAGTTAACTCTTCCAAGCTCATCTTGCCAGTGTCCTGAGTCTTTTATTTTCACTGAAGACCGTCTCATCTCCATCAAACATGACAGGAGAGGTCTGAAGGCCATTGGTTGGCAGAGATTGTTTCTTCCTTAGTTCTCCCTGTGAAGACTGAAAAGTGGTCAGTCTGCCAATCCTGAGAGACAGCTCGGGAGGTTTTGTCTGCCTGGTGCATACAGAGGCGCCTGTGATGGGTCACATCTAATGTCTTCCCAGAGCAGAGAGCCCAGGATGGGGGTGTCCCTGTCCTGACAGAGGTGAGGGGCAGGACACTCAAACACATACACATGCATACACTGGAAGTTAAGGTCCATGACGACAGGGACTCTTTTGTTTACTGTTGTATTATAGGACCTTAATACTTCTTCAATGAGTGACTGGAACCACACAGTATATTAAAAATATGCATAGAACAATAAAATATTTTTTCACTCATCATTTAGCAAACATTTAAAAGATGATAACATCCAGGCTGGGCACGGTGGCTTATACCTATAATCCCAGCATTTTGGGAGGCCAAGGCAGGTTGATCACTTGAGCTCAGGAGTTCAAGACCAGCCTGAGTAAAATAGTGAGACCCTATGTTTACAAAAAACACAGAAATTAGCCAAGCATGGTGGGACATGCCTGGAGTCCCAGCTACTCAGAAGGCTGAGGTGGGAGGATGACTTGAACCCGAGAGGCAGAGGTTGCAGTGAGCGGAGACTGCACCATGGCACTCCAACCTGGGTGACAGAGCAAGGCCCTGTCTCAAAAAAATAATAATAAATAGAGGAAAACTGTTTTGGTGGTAATGCAGGAAAATATGCACTCCTCACTGCTAAGTGGGCAACATGACCACACAGGGCACAGGCTGTGCACTGCACAACTGCGTGATTATGAGTGTTACCGGTGGAGGGTGTCCAGGTTCTTGAGCAAAGAATTGGACAAAATGCACAAACAAAGCAAGGAAAGAATGAAGTAACTAAAGCAGAAATTTGTGGAAGGTGAAAGTGCACTCCACAGTTTGGGAATGGACCTGAGCAGAGGGGCTCAAGGGCCCCATTACAGAAGTTTTGGGAGTTTAAATACCCTCTAGAGGATTCCGCTGGTTACTCGGTGTATCCCCCGTGTAAATGAAGAGGATGAAGTGAAGCTACAAAGTCGTTGACTTGGCTATGCCTCATGGAGATGGTATTTCTTGTCATAGCTGAAGTGTGAATAGGACTTAACGTTCCCTGCCTCCAGACCTATTTTCCTGCCTCAAGAGGAAGACCTGATAGAAGGGATTGTGATAAAATGTATCAAAAGCCTGATAAGTGTTCGTACTCTTTGAACCAAGAGTTCTACCACTCCTAGGATTTAGCTCTAAGGAATAACTGTGAGGTGAAGGAAGATTTAGCTAAGGATCTTCATTTGGTTTATGGTAGTGAAAAAAGGCTAAGTGATTAAAAGTAGTGAATGATTGACTAAGGAATGTCACACATACACTTATATAGCAGAATGCTCTTCAGGAATTTAAATGGCACTGCAAGAATAAATAACCCAGGCAGGTAGTGGCATATACAGTAGAAACCCACTTTTAAAAAGTGTGAGTATATGTATATATATATGCATTTTTTTTTTTTTTTGAGAGAGAGTCTCACTCTGTTACCCAGGCTGGAGTGTAGTGGCACAATCTTGGACTGCAACCTCCACCTCCCGGGTTCAAGCGATTCTCCTGCCTCAGTCTCCTGAGTAGCTGGTACTACAGGCATCCACCACCATGTCTGGCTAATTTTTGTATTATTAGTACAGACAGGGTTTCACCATGTTGGCCAGGATGGTCTCGAACTCCTGACCTCATGATCTGCCCATCTTGGCTTCCCAAAGTGCTGGGATTACAGGCATGAGCCACCACACCTGGCCTATATATACAAATTTTTATGTGTGTTATTTATAGAATGAACCCAGGACATCTGGGTGAAGAATTACAAATGCTGGTTAGTTTTTGAGTTTTATTTATTTATTTTTCCAAAATGAATGTGCATTAGCTACACGATTTTTAAAAATTTAAAAACTTATTTTAAAAATACCGGAAGAAAATACAATCGTACATTATTACAAGTTGTTTTGGAAAGGATAAGATTTTGAATTCTTCTGTACTTCTCTCTTAACTATAAAGCTGTAGTAATTTTATAATGGAAAAATAAACTTTTAGAAGAGAAATAGGAGATTTGGGGATCAAGAGGATAGATTAGCACATGCTAAAATTTATCTTTTTATTTGAAAAACAAAAATGATAGAAAAAAATTTTAAATATATACATAAATACAAACATACATACTCATTCTCAAAATCTTTGTCAACCAGAAACCAAAAATAAAGAGCCCAGTGTTGAAGCAGGAATTGAACCTCAAGACCTGCAGGGGCTGGGTCTAGAAACAGGCTGTGGGCCTGTGGTAGCCAGCCTCCAGGATGGTCCCAGATGACCCTTACCTCCTGGTATTCATGCCCTTGTGCAGTGGCCTCCCACAGTGAATCAGAGCTGATCTGTTACTAGCAGAGTATGATGCAAGTGACAGTGTACGATTTCCACACTAGGTCATAAAAAGCATTGCAGCTTCCATCTTGGTCTTTTGGACCACTGGATTTTGGGGAAACTAACCACCATGTTGTGAGGACACTCAAGCAGTTCTGTGGAGGCCCAAAATGGAGAGGAAAGAACTGGGGGACAAGCTACCCTGCAAGTCAACCCTAACAACTTGTTTGATGACACAAAGACCACAAAGGAAAGGGTACATAAAGCAGGGCCCTTTGAATCTAGGGCACAGTTTGGTACCATGTACCAATGGCACTTTTGTTTTAATTAATAAACCAATATTGATATTATTAACTATAGTCTATAGGTTATATTAAGGTTCTCTTTTTTTGTGCTGTATAGATCTGTTTTTTTTGACAAATGCATAATGTTGTGTGTCCACCATTACACTGTCATACAGAATAGTTTTACTGCCCTGAAAAGCCTCTGTGTTCCACTGTTTTAACTCTCTGCCCTCACACCAATCCCCTGGCAACCACTGACTGACCTTTTAACATTCCCTATAGTTCTGCTTTTTGCAGAATGTCATAGTAGAAATCATACACTATGTAGACTTTTCAGACTGGCTTCTTTCACTTAGTAATATGCATTTCTGTTTTCCATGTCTTTTCTTGGCTTGCTAGCTGGTTTCTTTATTGCTGAATAATATTCCTTTGAATGGATGTGCCAGACTTTGTTTATTCATTCACCTATTAAAGGACATCTTGGTGGCTTCCAGTTTCTGGCAATTGTGAATAAAGTTACTATAAATATTCATGTGCATGTTTTTGTGTGGAGATAAGTTTACAACTCAGTTGGGTAAATAGGAGTGCAATTACTGGATCATATGGTGCAAATATGTTTAGTTTTGTAAGGAATTGCTGAACTGTCTTCCAAAGTGGCTGTACCATTTTGCATTCTCATCAGCAAAGAGAGGGCATTCTGTTGCCAGAATTTGGTATTGTCAGTTTTGTGGATTTTAGTCATTCTAAAAGATATGTAGTGACATCTCATTTTAATTTGCAGTCTCCTAATGACATATAATGTGGGGCTTCATTTCCATGCTTATTTGCCCCCTGCGTATTTTCTTTAGTGAGGTATAATTTTCAGACCTTTTGCCCATTTAAAAAATTAGATTCTTATTGTTGAGTTTTAAGTGTTTATAATTTTGAATATCAGTCCTTTATCGGTTAATGTGTTTTGCAAATAACTTTAATCTTCGGCTTACATTTTCATTGTGTTAACATTCTTTCACAGAGAAGTTTTTAATTTTAATAAAGTTCAGTTGAAGAATTTTTTATTCCATGGGTTGTGCTTTTGATGTTGAATTTTAAAACTCATTGCCAAACCCCAAACCACCTACATTTGTTCCTAGGTTATCTTCTATAAGTTTTGCAGTTTTATGTTTCACATTTAAGTCTAAGATCTATTTTGATCTAACTTTTGTAAAAGGTCTAGATTTTCCCATTTGTTAAAAAGATTATCCTCTTCCTGCACTGAATTGCCTTTGCTCATTTGTCAAATATCATTTGACTGTATATATATATATATATATATTTTTTAAATTATTATTATTTTTTTGAGACAGAGTCTTGCTCTGTCGCCAGGCGCCAGGCTGGAGTGCCGTGGTGCGATTTCGGCTCAGTGCAACCTCTGCTTCGCGGGTTCAAGCAGTTCTCCTGCCTCAGCCTCCTGAGTAGCTGGGACCACAGGCATGCGCCACCACACCCAGCTAATTTTTTGTATTTTTTTAGTAGAGATGGGGTTTCACTGTGGTCTCAATCTCTTCACCTCGTGATCCGCCCGCCTCAGCCTCCCAAAGTGCTGGGGTTGACTATATTTTTGTGGGTGTATTTCTGGGCTCTCTATTCTGTGCTGTTGATCAGTTTGCCTGTTTTTCCACCAATACCAGACAGTCTTGCTTACTGTAGATTTATAGTGTCTTAAAGTCAGGTAGTGTTAATCCTCTGGCTTTGTTCTTTTTCAGGATTGTGTTGGTCACTCTGAGTCGTTTGACTTCCCATATTAACTTTAGAATCTGTCACTTATTGGAATAACTTATTGGAGTTTTTATTGGGATTGTGTTGAATCTGTAGAGTTGGGGAGAATTCTCATCTTAAAATTATTGAGTTTTCCTATTCATGTACATGGAATAGCTTTCCATTTATTTGTATCTTCTTTGATTTTTGTCATCAGAGTTTTCTGTGCTTCCTCATGTAGATATTGTACATTTTACTGTATTTATGCCTAGGTGTTTCATTATTTTTGGTAGTAATATAAATGGTATTACGTTTCTAATTTCAACTTCCAACTCTTCATTGATGGCATAAAGGAAAACAATAAACTTTTATTCTGTGAACTTCCTATAATCACTTATTAGTTCCAGGATTCCAGGAGTCTTTTGTTGTTGAATCTTTCGGATTTTTTTTTTTTTTTTTTTTTTAAGGCAGAGTCTAACTCTGTTGCCCAGGCTGGAGTGCAATGATATGATCTTGGCTCACTGAAACCTCCACCTCCTGGACTCAAGCGATTCTCTTGCCTCAGCCTCCTGAGTAGCTGGGATTACAGGCTCACAGCACCACGCTGGCTAATTTTTGTATTCTAGTAGAGATGGAGTTTCACCATGTTGGTCAGGCTGGTCTTGAACTCCTGACCTCATGATCCACCTGCCTCAGCCTCCCAAAGTGTTGGAATTACAAACATGAGCCACTGCACCTGACCTGGGATTTTCTATATAGACATTCATGCCATCTGTGCACAAAGAGAGCTTTATTTCTTCTTTCCCAGTTGGTATGCCTTTTATTCCCTTTTCTTGTCTTATTGCACTAGCAAGAAATCCTAGTGCAATATTGAATAGGAATGGTGAAAGGAGACATCTTTGCCTTGTTCCAAGTATTAAGGGGAAAAGTATTCAGTTTCTCATCATTAAGTATGATGTTAGTTATAGAATTATTGTAAATCCCATTTGTTAATTTGAGAATGTTTCCTATTATTCCTAGGTCACTGAGAGTTTTTATTATGAAAGGGTATTGGATTTTGGCAATGCTTTTTCTGTATCCATTGATATGATCACATGATTTTCTTCTTGAGCTTATTGATTTGATGAATTACATTAATTGATTTTTGAATGAGGAGCCAGTTGTTCATCCTAGATAAATCCTGCTTGGTCATGGTGTGTGATGATTTTTATACATTGTTGGATTTGATTTGCTAATTTTTTTAAAAAATTTGGGGGTACATAGTAGGTATATGTGTATTTATGGGATACATGTGATATTTTGATTCAGGAATTCAATGTGTAATAATTACATCAGGGTAAATGGGGTATCCATCACCTCAAGCATTTATCCTTTCTTTATGATACAAACAATCCAATTATATTCTTTTAGTTATTTTAAAATGTGCAATTAATTTTGTTGACTGTAGTCACTCTGTTGCGCTATGAAATACTATATCTTATTCATTCCGTCTGACTATATTTTTGTACCCGTTTACCATCCCCACTTCCTTCCCTACTCTCCCCACTACCCTTTCCAGCCTCTCATAACCACCATTCTCACCATTCTACTCTTTATCTCCATGAGTTCAAAAAAAATTTAGCTCCTCTAAATAAGTGAGAATATGTGAAGTTTGTCTTTCTGTGCCTGGCTTATTTCACTTAACATAATGACATTCTGTTCCCTCCATGTTGTTGCAAAAATGATAGGATCTCATTCTTTTTTTATGGCAGAATAATACTCCATTGTGTATATGTACCACATTTTCTTGATCTATTCATCTGCTGATGGATACTTACATTGCTTCCATATGTTGGCTATTGTGAATCGTGCTACAGTAAACATGGAAGTGCAAATATCTCTTTGATATATTGATTTCCTTTCTTCTGGGTATATACCTAGCAGTGGGATTGATGGATCGTATGGTAGCTCTATTTTTAGTTTTTTGAGGAACTTCCAAACTGTTCTCCATGGTGTTTTTACTAATTTACATTCCCACCAACAGTGTATGAGGGTTGCCTTTTCTTTACATCCTCACCAGCATTTGTTATTGCCTGCCTTTTGGATAAATGCCATTTTAACTGGGGTGAGATGATATCTTATTATTGTTTTGATTTGCATTTCTCTGATGATCAATGATTTTAAGCGCCCTTTCATATGCCTGTTTGCCATTTGTATGTCTTCTTTTGAGAAATGTCTATTCAGATGTTTTGCCCATTTTAAAATCATATTATTAGATTTTTTTTTCCTATTGAGTTGTCTGAGCTCCTTATATATTCTGGTTATTAATCTCCTATCAGATGGATAGTTTGCCAATATTTTCTCCCATTCTGTGGGTTATCTCTTCACTTTGTTGATTGTTACCTTTGCTGTGCAGTAGCTTTTTAACTTCATGTGATCCCATTTGTCCATTTTTGCTTTGGCTGCCTGTGCTTGTGAGGTATTACTTTGCCCCCAGTCCAATGTCCCGGAGAGTTTGCCCAACGTTTTCTTTTAGTAGTTTCATCATTTGTGGTCTTAGATTTAAATCTTGAATCCATTTTAATTTGATTTTTGTATATATGGCAGGCAGTAGTCTAGTTTCATTCTTCTGCATGTGGATCAGTTTTCCTGGCACCATTTATTGAAGAGACTGCCCTTTTCCCAATCTATGTTCTTGGCATCTTTGTTTAAGTAAATTGGATGGATTTGTTTCTGGGTTCTCTATTCTGTTCCATTAGTCTGTTTTATGCCATTAACATACTGTTTTGGTTATTATAGCTCTGTAGTATAATTTGAAGTCAGGTAATGGGATTCCTCAAGTTTTGATCCTTTTGCTCACAATAGCTTTGAGTATTCTGGATCTTTTTTGTGGTTCCATATGAGTTGTAGGATTTTTTTTCTATTTCTGTTAAGAATATCACTGGTATTTTGATAGGAATTGCATTGATTCTGTAGATTGGTTTGGATAGTGTGGACATTTTAACAATACTGATTCTTCCAACCCATGAACATGGACTATGTCTATTTTTTGTGTCTTCCTCAATTTATTTTACCAATGTTTTATAGTTTCATTGTAGAGATTTTTCACTATTTTGGTTAGGTTTAGTCTCAGGTATTTTTATTTTATTTGTAGCTATTCCAAATGGAATTACTTTCTTGATTTCTTCTTCAGATTTTTGATCCTTGGCATATAGAAATGTTACAGATTTTTGTATGTTGATTTTGTATTCTGCAACTTTACTGAATTATTTATCAGTTCTAATAGTTTTTTTGGTGGAGCCTTTAGATTTTTCCAAATAGAAGACCCTATCACCTAAAAACAAGGGTAATTTGACTTCTTCTTTTTCAATTTGAATGTCTTTATTTCTTTTATCTTTCCTTTTTTTAAAAAAATATTTTATTGCATTTTAGGTTTTGAGGTACATGTGAAGAACATGCAAGATTGTTGCACAGGTACATACATGGCAATGTGGTTTGCTGCCTTCCTTCCTATTACCTATATCTGACATTTCTCCCCATGTTATCCCTCCCCAACTCCCCACCTCCACTGTCCCTCCCCTAGTTCCCCCCCCAACAGATCCCAGTGTGTGATGCTCCCCTCCCTGTGTCCATAAGTTCTCATTGTTCAACGCCCACTTACGAGTGAGAACACACAGTGTTTGATTTTCTGTTCTGTGTCAGGTTGCTGAGAATGATGGTTTCCAGGTTCATCCAAGTCCCTACAAAGGACACAAACTCATCATTTTTTATAGCTGCATAGTATTCCATGGTGTATATGTGCCACATTTTCCCTGTCCAGTCTATCATCGATGGGCATTTGGGTTGGTTCCTAGTCTTTGTTATTGTAAACAGTGCTGCAGTGAACATTCATGTGCATGTGTCCTTATAATAGAACGATTTATAATCCTTTGGATATATACCCAGTAATGGGATTGCTGGGTCAAATGGAATTTCTATTTCTAGGTCCTTGAGGAATTGCCACACTGTCTTCCACAGTGGTTGAACTAATTTACACTCCCACCAACAGTGTAAAAGTGTTCCTTTTTCTCCACTGTTGTCTTCAGATTTTTTAATGATTGCCATTCTAACTGGCATGAGATGGTATCTCAATGTGGTTTGATTTGCATTTCTCTAATGACCAGTGATGATGAGCATTTTTTAATATGCTTATTGGCCTCGTATATGTCTTCTTTTCTAAAGTGTCTGTTCATATCCTTTGCCCACTTTTGAATGGGCTTGTTTGTTTTTTTCTTGTAAATCTGTTTTAGTTCTTTGTAGATTCTGGATATTAGCCCTTTGCCAGATGGGTAGATTGCAAAAATTTTTTTCCATTCTTTTGGTTGCTGATAGACTCTAACAACTGTTTCTTTTGCTGTGCAGAAGCTCTGGAGTTAATTAGGTCCCATTTGTTTATTTTGGCTTTTGTTGCCAATCCTTTTGGTGTTTTAGTCATGAAGTCCTTGCCTATGCCTATGTCCTGAATGGTTTTGCCTAGGTTTTCTTCCAGGGTTTTTATGGTGTTAGGTCTTATGTTTAAGTCTTTAATCTATCTGGAGTTAATTTTAGTGTAAGGTGTCAGGAAGGGGTCCAATTTCTGCTTTCTGCAAATGGCTAGCCGGTTTTCCCAACACCATTTATTAGATAGGGAATCCTTTCTCCATTGCTTGTTTTTGTGAGGTTTATCAAAGATCAGATGGTTGTAGATGTGTGGCATTGCTTCAGAGGCCTCTGTTCTGTTCCATTGGTTTATATTGCTGTTTTTGTACCAGTACCATGCTGTTTTGATTACTGTAGCCTTGTAGTATAGTTTGAAGTCCAGTAGTGTGATGCCTCCAGCTTTGCTCTTTTTGCTTAGAATTGACTTGGCTATGTGGGGTCTCTTTTGGTTCCATATGAAGTTTAAGGTGGTTTTATCCAGTTCTGTGAAGATGGTCATTGGTAGCTTGATGGGGATAGCGTTTAATCTATAAATTACTTTCAGCAGTATGGTCATTTTCACGATATTGATTCTTCCTAACCATGAGCATGGAATGTTTCTCCATCTGTTTGTGTCCTCTCTTATTTCATTGAGCAGTGGTTTGTAGTTCTCCTTGAAGAGGTCCTTTACATTCTTTGTTAGTTGTATTCCTAGGTATTTTATTCTCTTTGTAGCAATTGTGAATGGCAGTTCGTTCTTGATTTGGCTCTCTTTAAGTCTGTTATTGGTGTATAGGAATGCTTGTGATTTTTGCACATTGATTTTGTATCCTGAGACTTTGCTGAAGTTGCTTATCAGTTTCAGGAGATTTGGGGCTATGATGATGGGGTCTTCTGAATATACAATCATATCATCTGCAAAGAGAGACAATTTGACTTCCTCCTTTCCTAATTGAACACCCTTTATTTCTTTTCCCTGCCTGATTGCTCTGGCTAGAACTTCCAATACTGTATTGAATAGGAGTGGTGAGAGAGGGCATCCTTGTCTAGTGCCAGATTTCAGAGGGAATGCTTCCAGTTTTTGCCCATTCAGTATGATATTGGCTGTGGGTTTGTGGTAAATAGCTTTCATTATTTTGAGATATGTTCCATCAATACCTAGTTTATTGAGAGTTGTTAGCATAAAGGGCTGTTGCATTTTATCAAAGGCCTTCTCTGCATCTATTGAGATAATCATGTGGCTTTTGTCTTTGGTTCTGTTTATGTGGTGAATTACGTTTATAGACTTGCGTATGTTGAACCAGCCTTGCATCCCTGGGATGAAGCCTACTTGATTGTGATGGATAAGCTTTTTGATGTGCTGTTGCAGTCTGTTTGCCAGTATTTTATTGAAGATTTTTGCATCTATGTTCATCATGGATATTGGCCTGAAGTTTTCTTTTCTTGTTGAGTCTCTGCCGGGTTTTGGTATCAGGATGATGTTGATCTCATAAAATGATTTCGGAAGGATTCCCTTTTTTTGGATTGTTTGGAATAGTTTCAGAAGGAATGGTACCAGCTCCTCTTTGTATGTCTGGTAGAATTTGGCTGTGAACCCATCTGGCCCTGGGCTTTTTTTGGTGGGTAGGCTATTAATTGCTGTTTCAATTTCAGCCCTTGTTATTGGTTATTCAGGGTTTTGGCTTCTTCCTGGTTTAGATTTGGAAGGATGCCAATGTCCAGGAATTTATCCATTTCTTCCACGTTTACTGGTTTATGTGCATAGAGTTGTTTGTAGTAATCTCTGATGGTGGTTTGTATTTCTGTGGAATCTGTGGTGATATCCCCTTTATTGTTTTTTATTGCATCTATTTGATTCTTTTCTCTTTTTTATTAATCTGGCTGGTGGTCTATTTTGTTGATCTTTTCAAAAAAATCAGCTCCTGTATTTATTGATTTTTTTGAAGGGTTTTTTGTGTCTCTATCTCCTTCAGTTCTACTCTGATCTTAGTTATTTCTTGTCTTCTACTAGCTTTTGAGTTTTTTTGATCTTGCTCCTCTAGCTCTTTCAATTTTGATCATAGGATGTCAATTTTAGATCTTTTCTTGCTTCTGATGTGGGCATTTATTGCTATATATTTTCCTCTAGACACTGCTTTAAATGTGTCCCAGAGATTCTGGTATGTTGTGTCTTCGTTCTCGTTGGTTTCAAAGAACATCTTTATTTCTGCCTTCATTTCATTGTTTATCCAGTAAACATTCAAGAGCCAGTTGTTCAGTTTCCATGAAGCTGTGCAGTTCTGAGTTAGTTTCTGAATTCTGAGTTCTAATTTGATTGCACTGTGGTCTGAGAGATTGTTTGTTATGATTTCCGTTCTTTTGCATTTGCTGAGGAGTGATTTACTTCCAATTATGTGGTCAATTTTAGAGTAGGTGTGATGTGCTGAGAAGAATGTATATTCTGTGGATCTGGGGTGGAGAGTTCTGTAAATGTCTGTTAGGTTTGCTTGGTCCAGGCCTGAGTTCAAGTCCTGGATATCCTTGTTTGTTTTCTGTCTCGTTGATCTGTCTAATATTGACAGTGGAGTGTTAATGTCTCCCACTATTATTGTGTGGGAGTCTAAGTATCTTTGTAAGGCATTAAGAACTTGCTTTATGTATCTGGGTGCTCCTGTATTGGGTGTGTATATATTTAGGATCATTAGCTCTTCTTGTTGCATTGATCCTTTTACCATTATGTAATGTCCTTCTTTGTCTCTTTTGATTTTTGTTGGTGTAAAGTCTGTTTTATCAGAGACTAGCATTGCAACTCCTGCTTTTTCTTGCTCTCCATTTGCTTGGTAAATCTTCCTCCATTCCTTAATTTTGAGCCTTTGTGTGTCCTTTCATGTGAGATGGGTTTCCTAGATACAGCACACCGATGGGTTTTGGCTTTTTATCCAGTTTGCCAGTCTGTGTCTTTTGATTGGGGCATTTAGCCCATTTACATTTAGGGTTAATATCGTTATGTGTGAATTTGATCCTGCCATTTTGATGCTAGCTGGTTGTTTTGCCTGTTAGTTGATGCAGTTTCTTCATTGTGTCGATGCTCTTTACCATTTGGTATGTTTTTGGAGTGTCTGGTACTGGTTGTTCCTTTCTATATTTAGTGTTTCTTTCAGGAGCTCTTGTAAAGCAGGCCTGATGGTGATGAAATCTCTGAGTAATTGCTTGTTTGTAAAGGATTTTATTTCTCCTTTGCTTATGAAACTTAGTTTGGCTGGATGTGAAATCCTAGGTTGAAAGTTCTTTTCTTTAAGGATGTTGAATATTGGCCCCCACTCTCTTCTGGCTTGCAGGGTTTCTGCTGAGAGATCCACTGTGAGTCTGATGGGCTTCCCTTTGTGGGTGACCTGACCTTTCTCTCTGGCTGCCCTTAGCATTTTTCCTTCATTTCACCCCTGGTGAATCTGATGATTATATGCCTTGGGGTTGCTCTTCTTGAGGAATATCTTTGTGGTGGTCTCTGTATTTCCTGTATTTGAATATTGGCCTGCCTTGCTTGGTTGGGGAAGTTTTCCTGGATAATATCCTGAAGAGTGTTTTCCATCTTGGATTCGTTCTCTCCGTCACATTCAGGTACACCTATCAAATGTAGATTAGGTCTTTTCACATAATCCCATATTTCTTGGAGGCTTTGTCATTTCTTTTTACTCTTTTTTCTCTAATCTTGCCTTCTCATTTTATTTCATTGAGCTGATCTTTGACCTCTGATAGCCTTTCTTCTGCTTGGTCAATTCGGCTATTGAAACTTGTGTATTCTTCATGAAGTTCTTGTGTTGTGTTTTTCAGCTCCGTCAGTTCATTTATGTTCCTCCCTAAGCTGTTTATTCTCGTTAGCCTTTCGTCAAACCTTTTTTCAAAGTTCTTAGTTTCTTTGCATTGGGTTAGAACTTGTTCTTTTAGCTCAGAGAAGTTTCTTATTACCCACCTTCTGAAGCCTGTTTCTGTCAATTCATCAGACTCATTCTCCATCCAGCCTTGTTCCCTTGCTGTTGAGAAGTTGTGATCCCTTGTAGGAGGAGAGGCATTCTGGTTTTGGTTGTTTTCATCCTTTTTGCACTGGTTTCTTCCCATCTTTGTGGTCTTTGTAGTTGATGACTTTCAGATGGGGTCTCTGAGTAGACGTCCTTTTTGTTGATGATGAAGTTAATTATTTCTGTTTCTTAGTTTTCCTTCTAACAGGCCCCTCTGCTGTCGGACTGCTGGAGGTCCACACCAGACCCTGCTTCCCTGGGGCTCACCTGCAGTGGCTGCAGAACAGTAAAGGTTGCTGCCAGTTTCTTCTTCTATCTTTATCCCAGAAGGATCCTGCCAGCTGTCAGTCTGAGCTCTCCTTTATGAGGTGACTCTTTGGATATGTGGGGTTTGGGGAGCTGCTTGCGGAGACAGTCTGTCCTTTATAGGAGCTCAAGTGCTGAGCTGTGAGCTCCGTTGTTCCATTCAGAGCTGCTGGGCAGGTACCTTTAAGTCTGCTGCAGCAGAACTCATAACAGCCTTTTTTTTTTTTCCCAGGTGCTCTGTCCCGGGAATGTAGGGCTTTATTTATAAGTTTCTGTCATGCTGCTGCCTTTTTTCAGGGCTGCGCTGCCCAACGAGGAGGCAGCCTAGTGACAGTCTGCCAGTAGAGGCATTGCTGATCTGCTGTGGGCTCCACCCAGCTGCTGTGTGAACTTCCCTGCAGTCCTGTTTATAGGGGTATAGTTAGAACTGCCTTGGCAATGGTTGCCTGCCTCTGTGATGGCAGAGTGCCTCAGGAATTGCATGCTGCCGCAGTAATGGCGGACCGCCTCAGCAGTGGTGGACTGCCTCGGTAATGGTGGATGCCCCTCCCCTACAGAGCTGGACCATTCTGGGTTCAGCTGTGCTTGCTGTGAAACTCTTCAATCCAGAGCATTTCAGATTGATGGTCTTTGTGGGGGTGGGACTGGCCATGCCTGATCACCTGGCTCCCTGCCTGAGACCCCCTTTTTTGTTTTCAATTGAATGGGCGACTCTCTCTCCCAGATGTTCCAGTCACCAGTTGAAACAGCATCCAGATTTGTGTGAGTTCTTGTGTAGAGACCCGCTGCACCAGCTGAAACAGCCATGCTGGGGGCTCGTGGCACTTTTTTGCCTGGGAATCTCCTGGCCTGGCTCCCTGTTTAGTCCCCTTTTTATCAATTGAATGGGCGACTCTGTCTCCCAGGTGTTCCACTCTCCAGTTGAAAAGGCGCCCGGATTTGTATGAGATTTTGTGTGGAGACCCGCTGCGCTGGCTGAAACAGCCACGCCGGAGACTTGAGGTGCTTTTTCACCTGGGACCTGGCCTGGCTCCCTATTTCAGTCCACTTTTTATCAGTTGAACGGGTGATTCTGTCTCCAAGGCGCTTCAGTTGCCAGCTGAAACAGCGCCTGGACCAGTGTGAGTTTTTTGAGCGGAGAGCCACTGTGCCGGCCCAAACAGCTGTGCTGGAGACCTGTGGCACTCCTCTGCCTGGGAATCTCCTGGTCTGTGTGCAATAAAAATCTGTCTGGAAATGTGGCGAGCACTCACCCTCCATGCTCGCTGGGAGCTGCAATCCAGAGCTGCTCCTACTTGGCCATCTTGGATCCCCTCTCTATTTCTTTCTCTTATCTGATTGCTGTAGCTAGGTCTTCCAGTACTATGTTGTATAACAGTGGACTGGGCATTGGCTTATTTCAGATCTTAAAGGCTTTTAGTGTTTCTCCATTCAGTATGATACTAGCTATGGGTCTGTCATATATGGCTTTCATTATGTTGAGGTACATTCCTTCTCTACCCAGTTTTTTGAGGGTTTTTTTTCATGAAGGGATGTTGAATTTTATCAAATACTTTTTCAGCTTCAATTAAAATGATCATATTATTTTTGTCCTTCATTCTTGTTGATATGATGTATCACATTGATTAATTTCCATATGTTGAACTATCCTTGTATCCCTGGGATAAATCTCACTTGGTTATAATGAATAATCTTGGTGTTTTTTTTTTTATTATTTATTTTTTGACAGAGTTTTGCTATTGTCACCTAGGCTGGAATGCAATGGCACAATCTTGGTTCACTATAACCTCTGCCTTCTTGGTTCAAGCAATTTTCCTGCCTTAACATCCCAAGTAGCTGGGATTACAGGCATCCACCACCACACCAAGCTAATTTTTGTATTTTTAGTAGAGATGGGCTTTCACCATATTGGTCAGGCTGGCTTCAAATTCCTGACCTCAGGTTATCCACCCACCTCAGCCTCCCAAAGTGTTGGGATTGCAGGCGTGAGCCACCATGCCCAGCCACAAATGATCTTTTTTGTTTGTTTGTTTTTGAGACAGAGTCTTGCTCTGTTGCCAAGCACCAGGCTGGAGTGCAGCGGTGTGATCTCGGCTCACTGCAACCTCCGCCTCCCGGGTTCAAGCAATTCTCCTGCCTCAGCCTCCCGGGTAGCTGGGACTACAGGCACACGCCACCATGCCCAGCTAATTGTTTTTTTTTTTTTTTTGTATTTTTTAGTAGAGACAGGGTTTCACCATGTTGGCCAGGATGGTCTCTATCTCTTGACCTCATGATCTGCCCACCTCAGCCTCCCAAAGTGCTGAGATTACAGGCTTCAGCCACCGCACCCGGCCCCACAAATGATCTTTTAAATGTGCCTTTGAATTTGGTTTGCTAGTATTTTATTGAGAATTTTTACATCAATGTTCATCAGGGATCCTGGCCTGTAGTTTTCTTTTCTTTTTTTTTTTTTTGATGTGTCTTTGTCTGGTTTTGGTATCAGAGTAATACTGGCCTTGTAGCATGAGTTTGTAAGTATTCCCTTCTCTGTTTTTCGGAATAATATGAGTATGATTGGCATTAGTTCTTCTTTAAACGTTTGGTAACATTCAGCAGTGAATGTTACGGTGAAACGGTTGGTTTCTGGGCTCTTTCTTTGCTGTTGGACTTCTTACTATGGCTTTGATCTCATTACTTGTTATTATTAGTCTGTTTAGGTTTTGGATTTCCTCATGTTTCAGTCTTGGTAGGTTGTATTTATTTCTTCTAGATTTTCCAATTTATTAGCATATAGTTGCTCATAGTGGTGTGTAATAATCCTTTGAATTTCTGCAGTATCAGTTGTAATGTCTCCTTTTCATCTCTGATTTTATTAGAGTCTTCTCTCTTTTTTTCTTAATTAAGGTTTATCAATATTGTTTATGTTTTCAAAGAAACACATTTTTGGTTCATTGAGCTGTACTTTTTAATTTCAGTTTTATTTAGTTCTGCTCTGATCTTTATTCTACTGATTTTGGGTTTGGTTTACTCTTGCTTTCTAGTTCTTTAAGGTGCATCATTAGGTTGTTTATTTGAAGTTTTTTTCTACTTTTTGATGTAGGTGCTTATTGCTCTAAATTTTCCTCTTAGTGCTGCTTTTGTTGTATTCCACAGGATTTGGTGTGTTGTGTTTCCATATTCATTTATTTCAACAATTTTTTTTCTTTTTTCTTATTTTTTTCTACTTGTAAAATTTTTATACAATAACAAAAATGTTTTTCACTTTCCTTCTTAAATTTCTTTATGACCCAGTAGTCATTTAGGAGCATATTGTTTAATTTCCATGTGTTCATACAGTTTCCAAAATTCCTCTTGTTATTGATTTCTCGTTTTATTACCACTGTGGTCAGAGAAGATACTTGATATTATTTCAATTTTTTGGAATTTTTAAAGATTTGTTTTGGGGCCTAACTTATAGTCTATCCTTGATCCATGTGTAGTCATTGTATTTTGTAGTCATTGCATAAAACGTTCTATAAATATCTATTAGGTCCATTTGGTCTATAGATAGAATCTATAGTGAGATTAAGTCCAATGTTTCTTTGCTGATTTTCTGTCTGGATGATCTATTCAGTGCTGCATGTGGGATGTTGAAGTCTCCAGTTATTGCATTGGAGTCTGCCTCTCTAGATCTAATAATATTTGCTTTATATATCTGGGTACTCCAGTGTTGGATGCACATATGTTTACAATTGTTATGTTCTCTTGATGAAGTGAACCATTTATTATATAATGATCTTCTTTGTCTCTTTTTACAGTTTCTGTCTTTAAATATACTCCTGCTCTTTTTTGGTTTCCATTTGCAAGGAATGTCTTTTTTCCACCCCTTTATTTTCAATTTACTTGTGTCTTTAAGGGTGAAACGTGTTTCTTGTAGGCAAGACTTATTGGGTCTTGTTTTTTTAAAATCCATTTTGCCACTCTGTCTTTTGTTTCTTTATTTTATTTTTTCTTATGAAAATGAAGCCTTGCTGTGTTGCCCAGGCTGGAGCAGTGGCACAATCTTGGCTCACCACAACCTCTACCTCCCCGGTCCAAGCGATCTTCCTGCCTCAGCCTCCCAAGTAGCTGAGACTACAGACACACGCCACCACACCTGGCTAATTTGTTTTGTAGTTTTAGTAGAGAGACAAGGTTTCACCATGTTGGCTTGCTGGTCTCAAACTCCTGACCTCAAGTGATCCACCTGCCTTGGCCTCCCAAAGTGCTGGGATTACAGGCGTGAACCACCATGCCCCACCCACTTTACGTCTTTTGATTGGAGAGTTTAGTTCATTTACCTTCAGTGTTGTTATTGATAAGTTAGGACTTACTCTTGCCATTTTGTGTCTGTTTTCTGGTTGTTTTGTAGTCTTCCTTCTTTCCTTCCTTTCCGTCTTCCTTTTAACAAAGGTGATTTTCTCAGGTGGTATGTTTTAATTTCTTGCTATTACTTTTTATGTATCCATTGTATGCTTTTTGATTTGAGGCCACAAGGCTTGCAAATAATATCTTTTAACCCATTATTTTATGACAACTTAACACTGATTGTATGAACAAGCAAAGAGATTAATAAAAACTCTACACTTTAACTTCATCCCCCTGCTTTTGACTTTTTGTTGTCTGTTTATCTTATTATACCCTCTATGTCTTGAAAAGTTGTAGTTATTATTTTTGATAGAGTCATCATTTAGTTTTTTTACTCAAGATTATCAGTAGTTTACACACCACAATTACAGTGTTATAATATTCTGTGTCTTTCTGTGTACTTATGGTTATCTGTGAGTTTTGTACCTTCAAATGTTTTTTTTTTTTTTTTTTTTTTTTTTTGAGGCAGGGTCTCACTGTCACCCTCACTGGAGTGCAATGGAGTGTGGCTCACTGCAGACTCAACCTCCCAGGCTCAAGCAATCCTCCCATCTCAGCCTTTCAAATAGTTGGTACTATAGACATACACTACCATGCCCAGCTAATTTTTACTTTTTGTAGAGATGGAGTTTCATTATGTTACCCAGGCTGGTCTTGAACTCCTGGCCACAAGCAATCCCCCTGCCTCAGCTTCCCAAAGTGCTGGGATTATAGGTGTGAGCCCCTAGATGATTTCTTATTGCTCAATAACATCTTTTTTTTTTTTTTCTTATCTTAATTGAAGAAATTCCTTTAATATTTCTTGTAGGACAGGTCTGGGGTGATAAAATCTCTCAGGTTTTGTTTGTCTAGAAAAGTCGTTATTTCTTCTTCATGTTTGAAGGATATTTTCACTGGATAAATTCCAGTATAAAAAGGTTTATTTTTCTTTAGCACTTTAAGTATGCCATGCTAGTCTCTCTCCTGACCTGTAAGGCTTCCACTGAGAAGTCTGTTGCCAGATGTATTGGAGCTCCTTTGTATGTAATTTCTTTTCTCTTGCCGCTTTTAGGATCTTTTTTTATCCTTGATTTTTAGGAGTCTGATTATTAAATGTCTTGAAGTAGTCTTATTTGGGTTAAATCTGCTTGGTGTTCTATAACCTTCTTGTATTTGAATATTGATATCTATCTTAGGTTAGGAAAATTCTCCATTATTATCCTTTTGAATAAACTTTCTACACCACTCTCTCTCTCTACTGCCTCTTTATGGCCAGTAACTTAGATTTGCCCTTTGGAGGCTATTTTCTAGTTTTTGTAGGCATGCTTCATTCTTTCTTATTCGTTTCTCTGTCTCCTCTGACCATGTATTTTAAAATACACTGTTTTCAAGCTCACTAATTCTTTCTTCTGCTTGACAAATGCTGCTAAGAGACTCTGATGCATTCTTCAGCATTTCAGTTGCATTTTTCAGCTTCAGAGGTTCTGCTTGGTTCTGTTTCAATCTCTTTGTTAAATTTACCTGATAGGATTCTGAATTCCTTCTGTGTTATCAACATGATTTTCTTGAGCTTCTTCAAAATGGCTATTTTGAATGATCTGTCTAAAAGGTCATATATCTCTGTCCCTCTGAGATTGGCCCCAGGTGGGTCCATAGATGTCATCCAGAAGGCAGGGCCTGTAGTTGGGAACCTTAGGAATCTACCTGATGTTCTATTCTGCTGTGGCTGAGCTGCCATCCAAGCCACAAGATGAAGTCCTTTCCACTATTCCCTCCGGCTTCTCAAGCAGAGGAGTTTCCCCATGGCCACCAGTGTCCTAGGCCCGTGGTGAGTACTGCCTGGCTAGCACCAATGTTCATTCAAGACCCAAGGGTTCTTTGGTCAGCTTATGGTGAATGCTTGCAGTCCTGAGTCTCTCCTTTCAGGGCAGTGGGCTTCTCTCTGGCCCAGTACAGGTCCCGAAATGCCATCCAGGAGCCACGACCTGAAATCGGGGCCCCAGGGTCCCACTTGGTACTCTACCCAAACTGGCCAAGCTGGTACCTAAGCTGCAAGACAAAGTCCCCTTTACTCTTCCCTCTCCTTTCCTTAGGCAGAAGGGGTCTTTCCCTGTCGCCACCGTATCTGGGAATGTACTGGGTCACACATGAAGCCAGTGTGGTTCTGAGTCTCACCCAAGGCCTGCAGCCAGTACTACTTGGCTAACACTGCTGATTATTCAGGGCCAAAGGGCCCTTTAGTCAGCTGGTGATGAATTTTGCCAGAACTGGGTCTTTCCGTTCTGGCAGCAGGTTCCTTTCTGGTGAGTTTAGAAATGTCATCCAGGAACTAGAGCCTGGAATGAGGGCCTCAGACCTCTGCGTGGTGTCCTGTTCTACTGTGTCTGAGCTGGCATCCAGTTTACCAAAAAAAAAAAAAAAAAAAAAAAAGCCCTCTTTACTCTCCTCTTCCTCTCCTTAAGCAGAGAGAAAGAGTCTTTCCTGGAGCTATATAAGTTGTGGTGCGTGGAGTTGGGGGAGAGATGACACAGGCTCTCCCTTGGTCACCCCAGCTAGTGTCTTACTAGGTCACATGCCTCCCAAGTACACTGGCTCCAAACATAGCATAGCACCAACACTCGCCCAGGAATTTCAGTCCTTCTGGCCCAGACTGCCTTTCAAATTTATTTAGGACCCCAAAGCACTTTAGCCCACTTCAGCAGGGCTTGCCAGAATTCAGGTTCTGACCACCCGGATGGATGATTTGCCTCTAGCTAGGGCATGGGCACTGGCTGAGTTCTGCCCCGTTGCTTTCCACTGTGAGAGGGCAGCACTAAATTCCAATGCAATGTCCCACAATCACTGTACTTTCTCTCCCAGAAGTGCACATATTCTCTCTCCATACCACACCCAGTGCCTCTTTCTTTAATGTGATTTCAATACCAAGTACTGTAATCACTCATCTGATTTTTGGCTCCGATGAGGTGCTTTTTTTGTGTGGATCATTGTGCAATTTGGTGTTCTGCAAGGTAGACCATTGCTGGAGGCTTCTTTTTAGCCATCTTACTCCACCTCCTCTTGATTTGCTAATATTTTATTGAGGATTTGTACATCTATATTTCCTTTCATGTATCTTAATCTGGTTTTGGTATTAGGGTGATGCTGGCCTCATAAGGATGAGTTAAGAAGTATTCCCTTTGCTTCCATTTTCTGGAAGAAATTGTAGAGAATTGATACTATTTATTCCTTAAATGTATGGTAGGATTCAGCAGTGAAACCATCTGGACGTTGTACTTTCTTTTTTTGGAAGCTTACTAATTATTAAATCAATATAAAATCAGCCTCCCCCTTCCTGAAGCAGAGGAGTCTCCCCAAGAATGCAAGGCTGGTTTAATGAGAGACATACATTTAATTCCATCACAGTTGATCAGAAAACAAACTTCCTATAACTTCAGTTCTTTTAAATTTGTTCAGGTTTGTATTATATCCCAGGATATGCTCCATCTTGGTAAATGTTCCATGTGCACTTGAAAAAAATGTGTATTCTGCTGCCGCTGGATGGAATGTTCTGTAAATGTCACTCAAATGTTGTTGGTTCATGTTGCTAATTTCTTCTAATCTTTTGTGATTTTTTTTTGTTTTTTGTCTAATGGTTCTGAGTTAGTGATAGAAGCATGCTTAAGGCCACACTGTAATTATGGATTTATCTATTCTTTCAATTTTGTCAGTTTTCACGTTCTTTTATAACTCTGTTGTTTACTGCATACTATTTTAGGGTCGTATGTCCTCTTGGCTTGGGGTTTGCTCGGTTTCTTAAATCTGAAGATTTATGTCTTCCACCAAATTTGGGGAGTTTTCAGCTATTATTTCTTTAAGTATATTTTCAGCACTGCACTCTTTCTCCTGTCCTTATGGAACTCCAATGACATAAAAGTTAGATCTTTGAATATTTTCCCATAGGTCCCTGACGTCCTATTCATTTTTTAAAAATCTATTGTTTTTTCTCTGTTCAGTCTGTATAACTTTTATTGGTCTATCTTCAAGTTCAGTGTTTCTTTCCTCTGTCATCTCCACTTTGCCATTGTGTCTGTCCAGTGAGTTCATTTCTGTTATCGTATTTTTTTTTTAAGTTCTAAAACTTCCATCTGGGGCTCGGTGTGGTGGCTCATGCCTATAATCCCAGCACTTTGGGAGGCTGAGGCAGGCAGATCACTTGAGTCCATGAGTTTGAGACCAGCCTGGGCAACATGGCGAAACTCCTTCTCTATAAAAAATACAAAAAATTAGCTGGGCATGTGCCTGTAGTCCCAGCTATTCAGGAGGCTGAGGCAGAAGGATCACTTGAGCCCAAGAGAGCTTGCAGGTGAGCTGAGATCATGCCACTACACTCCAGCCTGGGTGACAGAGACAAATCCTGTCTCAAAAGAAATAATAAATAAAGAATAAAATAGGCTGGGCACAGTGGCTCACACCTGTAGTCCTAGCACTTTGAGAGGCTGAGGTAGGCAGATTGCCTGAGCACAGGAGTTTGAGAGCAGCCTGGGCAACATAGTGAGACCCTGTCTCTATTTAAAAAAAAAAATTATATTTAAAATTATGTAAAATAAAATAAAACTTCCATTTAGATTTTCTTTGTATCTTTGTTTATTTATTGAAACTTCGTTTTTTCAGTGTTCATAGTTTCTTGATCAAGTTGTTGTTTTTAATGATAGTTGCTTTAAAAATCCTTGTCAGACAATTCCAGCGTCTGTGCCACCTTGGTATGGGCATCTGTTGGTTGCCTTTTCTCATTCTGGTTGATTTTTTGTTTTCTGACACGACAAGTAATATTCAGTGTCATCAGGTCTTTGGGTATTATGCAACTGTGATTCCTTTTTATATTTTCTACTTTAGCATGCATTCAACCCATTTAAATTCAGAATGCACATCATGACTCACTTTTGTGGACTGTGAGTTTGAATGTCAATTTGGTTGCAAATTCAGCGTTATCTTGCTCTGTCTGCTCTGCCTGTGTGCTACCCAGAGACCAGTCTGAAACCTGAATGTTATTCCACATCATAGCTCAGTTCTTAAAGCTTTTGCTGTGTTAATTCTGATGAATTTCACACATAAGCCACTTGGGAATGTGAACAAATCGAAAGCCTCTTTTTCTGCAGCTCCCTCCTCTCTGTAATTCTGCCCACACTCTCTAACTGTGAGTGGGTGGGTGCTGACTCAGTTACTGCAGGGCAGGTGGTAGTCAATAGGGCTCTACCCTAGAGTCTCCACAGCATCCCATGGGAAGGAGGAAGGAGAGGGCTGTCACCTCTTATCACATTAGTGCAGGATGGGACTCAATAATAGAGCTCCACTTGTCTCCAAAATCACTGGTGAGGAAGAGGAGTGGTGCCCACACAATAGGGCACAGCAGGGGTGGTTGACCGAACTCTGCACCCGTCTCCCCAGAGCCTGCTGGGGAGAGAAGGGTTGTGGCTTCTTTAATGGTGTTTGCCTGAAATAGAGCAAGTATTGTCAAAAAGGTCATCCTTGGAGGTTGCAGTGAGCCCGAGATTATGCCGTTGCACTCCAGCCTGGGAGACAGAGCAAGACTCCACCTCAAAAAAATAAAAATAAAAAAGGGCCCTCCTTCATTGCTGTCTCCTAAGTCCTTTGACTAGAGAAAGCATTCTCCTTAGGACTTTCTTGCTTGTTGGTCATTTTGGGTTTTGCCTTCTTCTAGTGCCCAGGTTGAAATAAGTGAGTACTATGAAAGCCCCTGAGAACTTCCTGCCAGGTCATCCCTTGAGACTCAAGTTGCCTAGCCAGTCTGCCTAGTTTACTCCACCTTCAGAGGTTTCTCATAGTTGCTTTATGTATTTTGTCCAGTTTTTAGCTGTAATTAGCAGAAAGAATAGGGGGGAATCCACTTTATCTTGTGTGGAAATGGAAGCCCCATGTATGTTTTTAAATCAACTTTTCGAGGTATAATTTACATGAAATAAAATGTGTCCATTTAAAGTATACATTTCCATGAGTTTTGACAAATGTATATACCCATGTAACCCTAAACACAATCAAGATATTAAACATTTCCATTACCCCAAAAGATTCCCTTTGTCTTCCTTCCTAGTCAGTTTCCTCCATCCTGAGCCTCAGACAACCACTGGCCTGATTTCTGCCAGTATAAACTGGACTTGTCTTTTCTAGAGTTCCATATGAAGAAAATCACATAAAATGTAATATTTGTAAAAGTCTGGCTTCTTTTACTTAGTATAATATCTGAGATTCATCCACATTGTTGGCATGTCAGTAGTTCATTCCTTTTTATGTTTGTCTATGCTTTCATTTGGATTGTCACCATCCTATGCTCTCGTCTGACAGACCCCAAGAGCCTACTGACCACAGCAGCTCCTGTTACCATGGCTACCATTTCTGCTCTCGGTGCTTCTGCTAATTGATCCCAGGGAGGAACATTCTGGTGCATCGCGTATGGTTAGGACAACGTTCCAGAATAAAAGGATGATTTCTTCTTGATGTATCTGAATTGATCTACTGTCATATACTGATTAATCACATGCTTAGATCAAAGTACATAAAAAAGTCATTCTCTCGCCAGGTAATTTTAGGGGTTTGTAACCTTGGTCTTATACTGCTCTATGGCCTATGAATTCGTAACAGGACTATGAAAAAGTAACAGGACTAGTGAAATTCCATAGTCCTGTTACTACAAGATTACCCATATCTTTTGATGATCTATCTACTGCAAACTCATAGAATCTACTGGACGGTCTTCTTCATTTTATGTAAGAATGACCACTGTATCATCATATGTCAATGTCCCGCATAGCTGTCACCATCCCTCCATGCTGAATACCTCGTGGCTTATGATGAGTTGAGAACCTCACTAAACAGTCTTATCCACATCCTCAGGTTCTCTGAGATTTTCCTTCTGTCCACTCCATGCACTTGTACCCCTGGTGGTCAAAGTACAGTCATGCACTGCATTCAATGTTCTTATCAGTGGTGGGCTGCGTACACAAGAGTGGTTCCATAAAACCATAATGAAGCTCAAAAATCCCTATTGCCAACTGGCACCATAATGTCATGGAATAACATACTACCTTTTCTATGTTTAGATCTGTTCAGATACACAAATAACACTATGTTCCAACTGCCTGTAGTATTCGATAGTCACATGCTATACACGTTTGTAGGAGCAACAGGTTGTACTTTATAGCCTAGGTGTGTGGTAGGTGAGCTATACTGTTTAGATTTGTCCAAGTATACTCTGTGATGTTCACACAATGGGGAAGTCTCCTAATGACACATTTTTCAGATTGTCTCCCCATCACTTTGGCCAGCTGACTCACTTTGTGACAGCAATTGTCAGACCAGCTGAAGGGTGATCTGACCTGTATATTCTCTTGGTTAATTTTATTTACAAATTAGATACACGATTTCTCTGATTGCTCTCTTCACAAACTACATTGGAATATACAAATGAAGTACTAAGTGGTTTTTATACAGGGAAACAAAGCCCGTTTTGTTTTCCACCAGTGCAAGGTTGGATTAATTCTCAAAAAGATGACTAAATATTTCCCATTTAGCAAAGTCCTGAGATAAAGAGATGCCAGTTATTTCTCGTTATGTTGGTTTCTGTACTGCTATCTGTTCAGACACAAGCTTCCTTAAAAATGTGCTTAGTTGTAATTTCCTCATAGATTTCAACCAAAACAACATATTGCAAGATTTAATGCAGAAGTAGATGTGAGAACTCATTTGTGTTCTATTAAGCCAAAGTAAATGTTTTAAAATGTAAAATAATACCACTCTTCTGATATTTTTGTGAGAATACACATTTGTGGAAAATATGCCTATCAAAGAAATATCAGAAAACCTTCCAAACTGAAGGATACATTTCCAGATTAAAATGACCTTCCAAATGCTTAACATAGTAAACAAAAAATAGGAGGAAAGGAGGGGAGAAAGGGAAAAAAGAAGACTCATACAAGGCTATATTATGACATTTCATCATACCATAGACAAATAGATCCTGAAAGATTTCAGAAAGGAATATGAGATCACATATGAAGGAACAGGAACCAAAATGCCATTACCCTTCTCAGCAACATTGGAAGCTCCAAGACAGGGCAGCAATGCTTTCATCCTAAGAGAAAATAATTATCATCAATACAGAATAATATTCCCAGCTAAACTATCAATTGTGAAGAAAGGCATTTTTAGACATTGTGTGGGTATATTATAATAATGGTCCCAATGAATCACACCTCCCTATATCCACACCACTTTACAATGAGAAATTTGCTGTTTCTCCTAAAGAGAGAGGGAGTCTATTTCTTTAACCCTTGGGTCTGAGCTGGCCTGTGACTTGTTTTGACCAATACATGGAAGAAGTGACAGTATGTGACTTCTGCGGCTGAGGCATTAAGAGGCCTTGACGTTTCTCCTCTCCCCTTCTTGGAACCTTGAAGACCACCATGCTGTGAGAAGCCTGGGCGTATACTGGAAGCTGAGAGGCCACATGACACATCTAAAACTCATACATGAAGATATAGTAATATAATGTGAAATTCCTAGAGCAGCTTAATGCTAGTCTCTTTTTGGTTACCTTTTTTAGAGTTGTCTACCTAGTGTATGAGATTTTTGTTACATTTTGCAAATGTTTTCTCTCCATTATAGCTCATCTTTTAGCTTTGTTTATGGAATGTTTTCATGATAGAGAAGTTTTATGTTTTATTTTTGGGTGGTTACATCTATTCATACTTTCCTTTTGTGTCGCTGAGGTTTTGTTTCTTGATTAAGGAGGACTTCTCCACTCAAAGATTTGATCTTATTTACTTAAAAAGCAAAAAAATAAAATAAAATCACAGTATAATATCAGTAACCGGTTAATGCAGTATGGTGGTAGTTATCAAAGAGAGCTGAGTCTGTAGCTCTAAGGAGTGGCGTGGAGAAGTCCAGGCAGGCACTTGCTCCTTTTCTATTCTACCTCTTTCCCTTATATTCCACCCTGAAAGTTGCACCGATCAAGTGTGTCCTGAATCTGACCACTCGCTATCTTCACTTCTGCCAATCTGCTCCAGGCCTCCATCCTTTCTTGCCTAAATGAACTCTAAAGCTGGCTTGTGTCCTGCATCCACCCTCCACTCTTTCAGTTATCTATTGCTGTAAAATAAACTTCAAAACCAAGTGATTTCAATCTCACAATTCTGGCTTTCCTGGGCTGGTTCCTCTATTCGTGTGATGTGGCTGGAGCTGTGGGCATTTGTGGGCTTGAGTGGGCAGAATGTTCAGTGACCTGGTGGTTCACTCACCTCGTGGCAGTTGGCTAAGTTTTCAGCTAGGACAGTGGCCTCTCCATGTAGCTTGGGCTCAGAGATGGTATTCTGGGAAGGAAGTAGAAGCTGGCAGTCCCATTGAGGCCTGGGCTTGAAGTCCCTGAACATCCTTTCCCACTGCCTTGTAATGATCAAAGTAGTCACAAGGCCAGCCTAGATTCAAGGGCTTGGAGGAATACTACCTTTCAAATTCCCAGTTTCCAGAGAACTTTAAAAAACAAACAGGGCTCAACACAGTGACATGTACACCTGTAGTCCCAGCTACTTGGGAGGCTAAAGTGGGAGGATCACTTGAGCCTGGGAGGTTGAGGCTGCAGTGAGCTGTGATTGCTCCACTGCACTCCAACCTGGGTGACAGATCAGACCTTGTCTCAAAACGCTCTCCCCAAAACAAACAGACATAATTCTCCTGCTGAAATCCACTGCTCACTAGATCTGTATTGTAACAGCCTGCCTCACCTGGCCCCTGCCTAACTCTGTCCTTCATACCTTTGCTCTGTCCCTACTGGTCATACTGCTGTTTCCCCAGCACCCCAAACTCACCACCCCTCAGGGACTTAGCCTAGAACAATTTCCCTCCAGATTTTCACTAGGCCACTGCACTCCATTGTTTCCAGACTTTAGATAGCTGACATTATTTACTCATCTGTTTTGGGTCTCCTTCACTGGCATGAATGGAAGGTCTCCCTCACTGGCATGAGTGGAAGGTCTCCCTCACTGGCATGAGTGGAAGGTCTCCCTCACTGGCATGAGTGGAAGGTCTCCCTCACTGGCATGAATGAAGGTCTCCCTCACTGGCATGAATGGAAGGTCTCCCTCACTGGCATGAATGGAAGGTCTCTCTCACTGGCATGAATGGAAGGTCTCTCTCACTGGCATGAATGGAAAGGCTCCCTCACTGGCATGAATGGAAGGTCTCCCTCACTGGCATGAATGGAAGGTCTCCCTCACTGGCATGAATGGAAGGTC
>PVKV010003439.1:0-85047 GCA_004027835.1 Alouatta palliata
TCCACATATATTAGGATTTCTGGAAATTATTCCACATAGCTCTTTGATGCTTTTTTCATATTTTTGTTTAAAAAAATGCTTTTTCTGTAGGTTCTTCATTTTGGAGAATGTATATTGCATTGCAATATCTATAAGTCCACTAATCTTTTTTACTTTTTTCAAATCTGCCATTAATCTAATTCAGTGAAATTTTTCTCTCTTATATTGTAGTTTTCATCAGCAGAAGTTCAGCTGGGCAGATCACGAGGTCAGGAGTTCAAGACCACCTTGGCCAACATGGCAAAACCCTGCTTCTACTAAAAACACAAAAACTAGCTGGGCATGGTGGCATGTGCCTGTAGTCCCAGTTACTCAGGAGACTGATGCAGGAGAATTGCTTCAACGAGGACCTGGGAGGCAGAGGTTGCAGTGAGCCAAGATTGTGTCATTGCACTCCAGCCTGGGCTACACAGTGAGATTCTGTCTCAAAAAAAAAAAAAAGAAGAAGAAGTCGTCCAGCTGGGTTTTTTCATATCTCCATGTGTCTACTTAACTTCTGGAACATCAGAATACAATTTTAATAACTTTTAATGTCCTTGTCTGCTAATTCTAATATGTGTCAATGTTGTATCAATTTCAATGGGTTTCTTTTTCTTTTCACTTTGAACCATAGTTTCCTGCTTCTTTGCATGCCTAGTAATCTTTGATTAAATGCTAGACATTATGAATGTTATCTAGTTGGTGCTGGATACTTTTGTATTCCTATGTGCATTCTCGAACTTTGCTCTGGAACACGGGTAAATTACTTGGAACCTATTTCATTCCTTTGGATCTTGCCTTTAATATCTGTTAGGCAGAACTGGAACAGCATTTAGCTCAGGGCCAGTTATTCCCCACCACTGAGGCAAAACTCTTGTGCGTACTCTATACAATGCCCCAGTGAACCATGAGGTCTTCCAATCTGGATGGTGGGAAAACCCTAATTTTGTGACTGGGACTTTTCTTCTCATCCTCTCAGTTTCATGTCCTCAGTTTCCTCACATGTAAGAGCTGATCAGTAGCAGCTGAATATTCACAGGGCTTCCTCTGCAGATCTCCAGAACCCTCAGCCTGAGTAAGTCTCTCCTCTCTGGCACTCTGTTCTGCAAATTCCAGCCACCTTGGACTCCCAGCCTCAGTATAGCCTTCTTAACTCAGCAGGAGTGCCAGGCTCTTCCCTGGTTCCTGTGCTGTGGCTTGGAAACTTTCTCACAACAGGAGGCCACAGCAATCCTGATTTACCATTAATGGTGTGAGATCAAAATAGGGAAAATATATAGTTGAATCAGACCACGTTTATTGATATGGACCCACAGTAGCTTGTTTGGTTGGCTAAAATATAAAGTCAAAGGTGGGCTATATTAATTCAAGTTGAAATGCCAGGCTTCCTTGGTACACCACAGACATAGGGATCTAGTCTCAAGCAGACTGGAATGTCACAGTAGATTTGGCATGTCAGATCTCACCCATCCCGAGATGATCCAAAGGCACATTTTTCTCTAGTTATGAGAAATAAATACGTGAGAGGAACCTCGAATCCTTGAACTCTTCTCTGGAGGCCACAAATTACAGTTGGAATTTCTGCGCTACTAGGTCCGTAAATGCAATGAAGACTATGAGATCCCAGGGCTGCAGGGGCCAAGTGGCAGCACTGAATTGACAAAGGCATGGTGGATGGGGCTACTGTAAAGGACAGCAGAGGCACAGCCATGATCAGAGTAGGCTGGCTCACTGAGATCTTTGGTGTTGGCTCTAAGAAGCCCTGTTTCTCTGACTGACCCATGATGGATACACGTTTCTGTCTGGATTGATAAAGTTTAGCAATAAAAACAAACCACTCTCTAAGGCAAAAAGCCAGATTCCTCAAACAATGTAATATAAAATGCAAACAACACTAAACACGTTAATGGCTCTATGCAGTACTCATATTCCCAAAGAACAGTACTTCTTAAAGTAGATTTACTTTGCTTTGAGAAAACTGTCCTAAACCATAACTAATGGGTTATTGGTAAAAACAAATTCTAAAAAATGTTTTCAACTCTATGATTATTAGTCTCTCTGTAGTAATAGTTATTACAAGCAATCTAATATCTAGCTCAGTGCCACTGTTTTCAATGTTTTAAAACTTCTACTGCCTGTGATTATGGGAGACTGTTTCCATTATTGATACATAAGCCATCACAAGATAGTTCACTAAATTTTTCAAAAAAATCATCTCATCAGAGCTATATAATCTGATTTCTAATTGGCATCCAGTATAATGTAGAATCCGTTAGAGTTTAATGTAAGCAAGACAATTACCTCATCATAGAGACACTAAGCATAGAGTTTTTTCAAAAACTACCCCACTGATGAGAAAATACATATTCTTTATTCACGTTGCTAGTTTTCAGCATTTGGAAAGGCACTTATAAAACACTACGGTTAAAAAAAACCCAAAAAAACAAAAAACCAGCGTTTCCCTTCTTCCCCTCCCTCTTGCATTGCATTCACCAGCCTACAAAGGGAGGCCTCCCTGCGCCTCTGCCCGCCCCATCCCCCGCTGCTCCCCTCTCTTCCTCTTCCCCAGCACAGCCTTCGCTCCCGCACATCAGTCACTCTGGCGGGAACCGCACAGCTCTCCTTCATCTCCTGTGTGTCTGCAAGCGCAGAATGATGAAAAGAAGGAGCTGCAGCAGGGCTCCGGACGGCCTGGTGCTTGGGAGCCTTGCAGAGGCAAGTTGCTGCCAGGAAAGCAGGGGCAGCACCAAACGCTCCAGCAGCGAGGGCCACTCACAGCTGCCTTCAGCCAGCCAGGCCTGCAGGGCGTCTGGAGGAGCTGCACAGACCTGGAGCCGTGGCCCAAAACTGCTTCTTCTCGCTACCCTGCGGGACACTCTCCCTTCTGAGACGGCAACTCACTGTGTGGTCTTTATAGAGGGAGTTCAGGGGGAGGGAAGGCCTGGGAATGAACTAGGTAACTCACTGCTGCGTCTTTAGCTGACGCCTCCAGAAAGAAGAAAATGTATTAGCACAGATAATTCAAGCAGGAACTTTTATTTTAAAAAGGATTGAAATCGGGCTGTGTGGTGGCTCACACCTGTAATCCCAGCACTTTGGGAGGCTGAAGCAGGCAGATCACATGGTCAGGAGATCGAGACTATCCTGGCCAACACGGTGAAACGTCGTCTCTACTAAAAATACAAAAAATCAGCCGGGCGTGGTGGCACACGCCTGTTGTCCCAGCGACTCAGGAGGCTGAGGCAGGAGAACTGCTTGAACCCGGGAGGCAAAAGTTGCAATAAGCTGAGATTGCGTCACTGCACTCTAGCCTGAGCAATAGAGCGAGACTCTGTCTCAGAAAAAAAAAAAAAAAAAAAAATTACTGAAATCAAGACTTCAAGCCATTCTAGTGCTAAGGCCCAGGAGAGGGTACTTTGCTTTCTAAGTCTTCCTTTCCTTGCACAAGGCCTCATATGTCATCTGAAAACCTCAGTTCCGTTTTCTGGGCCCTGGGGAACCACGAAGGGCTTAAAGAAGGGGAGTAGCACAGTGCAGCTGAGACTTTCCATACCATCCACGGTACCTGTGTGTGTGGAGAATGGATTTGAGGAGAGCCAGATTTCTGGCACACAGATCCACCAAGAGGCTCCTACATGAGATGCCAGACAAGGGCCTGCCCTAGAATGGTGGCTCGAGGCAGACAGAAGACAGGGGCAGCTGCATACGTATAACTGAGTCGCACGGAGAGAGCCTGTGAATGAGCATGAAGGGTGAGGAAGGAGAAGGATGTCTGGGCGACTTCCCAGTTTCTAGACTGGATGGGCGGTGGCGTCACCAACGGACAGAAAATACAAAGGGACAAGAAGATGAGGTTGAAGGAATGTAAGTCATGTGATAAATAGAGAAGAAAGATAATTTAAAAAGGAGGATTTGGGAGTCAGAGAGCTTTGGGTTCAAGTCCTAGCTCATTACTTAAGGTGTGGAAGCCTTGGCCTCACTTTAAAAACAGGAAAACCTACTCTTGCCAGGACTGATGTGTTCATATTCACTTGCGGTGGCGGGCAAAATACTAAATATTAGGAAAAGTTATAGATTGTAATCTCAAACCTCTGGAAGGCCAAAGGTTTTACTGGGGCAAGCTGAAGGCAGCTGCCTCGTTTACATCAGCATAAGAAAGAGAGAGACAAAAGCTTTCCCAGCTTAAGCCTGTATTCCCCACATCACTTTGTCTCCACTCTGTTTGTTCCTGTAGATTTTGTGCTTGGGGCCCTCTCACGGGAAGAGGAGATTTTGTGCTGGGGGCCCTCTCATGGGAAGAGTAGATTTTGTTCTCGGGACCCTCTCACCGGAAGATCAAAGGGGAATTACCAGTTAGTAGTATTTACTCTGGCCCTAGAACCTAAAGCTTTTAGTAAAACCATTCTCTTAGCCGTGTTAATTATCCACAGCATGTTAACTCAGAACCTCTGTTGTAAAATTTGACAATGTGTGGATAAGTCTTGGTCTGTTGGCTGCAGTCGCTAGCCCACCTGAATCACTGAATGGTGTGAGAGGGCATTACTCATCCGTCACTGAGTCAGGGTCTGCAGGCCAGACCTCCGCAGGTGGGGGCCAACGTCTCACTGATGTGAGGATGACGACACATAGGTCCCACCCAGTGGACCGTCGCCACCATTGTTTACAGCGTTTTCTTTGGTATGATTCTGGATAGAACATCTTTGGCACGTTTTCAAAGCTCTGTGGTGATGATTCCTGTTGTGTGGCAACTCAGCTACACCACAGTACCCAGATGTGTGATCAGACACTAGTTTGGATGTCGCTGTGAGGGTATTTTTGTAGGTGAGATTAAGGTGTAAGCCAGCAGACTGAACAAAGCAGATCACCCTCCATAATGTAGGTGGGCTGCATGCAGCCAGTGGAAAGAAGTAAGAGAAAAGGACCGACCTCCTCCAGGAAGGAGGAATTCCGCCTGCCGCCTCCCTTCAAGCTCAAGCTGCAGCTTCAGCTCTACCCCCAACCCCAGGCTGCGGGCCAGCACTGCAGACTTTCGAACTGCCCATTCCCACCGCTGTGTGAGCCAATTACTTAAAATAAATAAATCTATGTGCATATACATACATATATAAGTTATAATCTAGATATGTATATATACCTGTATATCTGTATGTGCATATCCATCTATATCTATCTCTGTATCTGCATATCTCCTACTGGTTATGTTTTTCTAGCACACCCAATAGATCTTTATATTGTAGATTTTCCTCTCATCTGTTGTGAATGCCTTTACTCCTCCTAAAGCCAAAGCCAAGGCTATCTCAATGGTCATGATACAGAGAGTGAGCTTTGCTAATGAATCAAGACTGCACTTTTGTGGTCAACGCAACGGAAGAACATTCTTATGGTACAGATGAAAAACTACCCAGCAAACTCCCACCTGCAGTGTGGAGCTGCCTCCAGAAAGCGCCTGTCCAGAGAGCCAGTGCCTGCCAGGGCTACCTCGATGGGGCCTCATGACAAGCTCTCCTGAATGGTTTGAAAGGTAAGCCATGAATGTCACTTTCAGGTGAAGAAAATTAAGCTGCCAGGGTTCCTCCTCTGTTCTCTGTTCCCTTCCAATGACTTGCAATGGATCCCACAGGCCTAGGAAACACTAGGCAATCACCGGCTGAGCCTGCCCTGGACAGGGGCCAGAGCAGCCTTGCCCTGAACTGAGCCACTGAAAGTCAGGGGGTTGCTGCAGCAGTTAGTGTCACCCTAATGAAGCCCTAACCTCCCTACATAAGGCAAGGAAGTCAGTCTAGCTCGATGAACCCCTTCTCCTCTGCCTGGGGCTTGGGAGGAAATTAAGTCCATGGGAGGTCAGTGCTGACCGCCTCCAAGAAAGCAGGCTGGCCCTGCTCCAACTACCGTGGCAGGGCTGGGGAGCAAGCATCCTCAACATTCCGCTCCCGCAGGTCCACCCGCTGCTATGTCCTCCTGCTGGGACAAGCCTTGAGACCCTGGCCTGCTCCCCTGGCTTCCCTGGGACACCCCTGAGTCACCACCACAAGGAGTCGTAACTCCTAGTCAGCTCTAAGCTCATGCATCCTGCATGGCAAAATGCCCAGCCCCGTGAGATTCCTCATGCTGGGGCCAGGGCCGGGGGTGGCGTGCGGGGGTGACTGGGTGATGGACGTCACCCCTCTCGTCTTTCTATCCACACACCCACTCTGCAGAGGGCGGCTTTTCCTTTGTTGGGAGAGCTTAATCTGTCTGCACCATGAAGGTGGGTGTGGAGGGATGAGGCAGCTGTTTCCGTGTCACTGAAGGCAGCGCAGTCACCACAGTGCACACCCCGAGGATGTCAACCCTACAGTCGGCCTATTCACTGCATTTCCCCTCTGCACCGAGAGCCAGCTTCAAAATAATCCAGCAAGAGGCTGGGTGGAGGTGAGGGGTGGGGAGATACTGACAAAATAAGATAGGCCAGATGTTGACATCTGTTGAAGCCAGATGAGGGGTACACAGGGGTTCACTAGAGCAGTCTCTTTACTTTTATGTGTGTTTGAAAGTTTCTAACTAAAAATATTTTTCTGAAAGGAAATGTCTTCTGTGGGCCGAGCTACAGCAGAAGAGGAGCCTCAAAGGACTCTAAGGCCACTCCTGTCTTCCCTGACACCATTTCAGGGCGTCACAGTGACCTTCAGGAAGGAAGAGGTGTTTTCAATAGACAAATTTGTTTTTTATTCTATGCCCATTAATATGTAGTACATGTCATTATCTCCAAATCTAATCACTTCAAGAAGAGATTTTAAATAACTGATTAATGGAAAAGAAGAAAAATGCCATGCTTTTTCATTACCTATCAAAACCCAGAAAACCTCTTCCTCCAGCCCTGACACAGACACATACATATATTAATGATACACTGAGAAGAACAAGCATACAAATCAATAGACACAAATCTGTTCAGGGTATTTTTCCGAGGGAAAAACCAGCATCCTCTCTCTCCATCTCCCACGTGGCCGGCTCCTCAGCACAATGCCAAGGCAATTCAAATAACTCCCTTTATTTTACTCTCACAGAATTTTAGGATCCCTCAAACACACAAAAACCTAACACTTCCTGAACTCTGATAAAATACGTTCCGTTTGTGTGATCACACGTGTGCATGCCTATGTGCATAAATAGGCTTTAATGTCTACAGGAAATGCTCGTTTTTTTTTTGAGACGGAGTCTCGCTCTGTCACCAGGTTGGAGTGCGGTGGCGCGGTCTAGGCTCCTGCAACCTCTGCCTTGCACCCGCCACCACGCCTGGCTAATTTTTGTATTTTTTAGTAGGGACGGGCTTTCACCGTGTTGGCCAGGCTGGTCTCCATTTCCTGACCTCATGATCTGCCCGCCTCGGCCTCCCAAAGTCCTGGGATTACAGGCGTGAGCCACCGCACCCAGCCGCATCCACATTTTTAAAATGCCTTTGTTTCATGTCACACTCGGTCCTTACAGGAGGGCACCAAAACAAAATAAACGCAAAGAGGATGCCCTCAGAGCATCTCAGGAAGACACGAGGAGCACTCTCAGAAGCACCTCCCATGAGAAACACAGCGCTTCTCACCCAAGAGCCGTCTGCTTTCAGCGGTGAGATTTTATCAAGCTCTGCTTCCCGCTGCCTGCAGAGAAACTGGAATTCCCTTCGCCATTGCCTCTAACCTGCTTACACCTCTGAAGGTGGAACCCTGCTCCAAGGCCACCTGGAGACACAGGTGCCACTTACCACGAGAGAGAGAGGCCTCTTCCAGGAGACGACGCCGATGAGTCCTGAGAGCAGCACCTGGAAGGACAAGAGGTACAGGAAGGTGAGACGCTTCCGAAGCCTTTCATGGACAATCAAAACACCGTGAACTGTTTCGACGTGGAGAAGGATATGTGGAACACAGCGCACACACACGTGGGCAGGGCCCCCATGAGTGGCATTTTCACAGCCTGCAGCCACGCTGAGAGGCACAATGGTCTCTCCAGGCCCCAGAGCACTATGACGGAGGGGTCACTGTGTGTACTGCCCTAGGTGGCCCGAGAGTGGCCAGCTTTCTGAAACACCCCACCCCGGTCCGTGACATGATTTGGCTGTGCTAGGCGTACGCCTGTAATCCCAGCTACTCAGGAGGCTGAGGCATGAGAATCACTTGAGCCCGGGAGGTGGAGGTTACAGTGAGCCAAGATCATACCACTGCACTCCAGCATGGGAGACAGAACGAGACTCCATCTGAAGAAGGAAGGAAGGAAGGAAGGAAGGAAGGGAGGGAGGGAGGGAGGGAGGAAAGAAGGGAGGGAGGGAGGGAGGGATGGAAAGAAAAGAAAGAAAGAAAAGAGAAGAGAAAAGAAAAAGAAACAGAAAGAGGAAAGAAACGAATGAGAGCACCATTTGGGGAAAAGGCAAAGGCAACCCCACCCACAGGCCACCCAGCCACCTGCCATGGCTGCGTGGGTCCTGGGCACGGCGGGCCCTGCAGGGTCCTTCTCCCCTCTACACGCTTGACTCCCCTGACGCACACCCCTCTGCCCCCTCCAGCCCCTGCGAGCACCTCCCTGTCAATCATCACAGCTTCCCACCTCACCCGTAATATTTAGTATCTTCTGACAAGGCTCCAGAACTTTCTAGGCCCTGACTCCAAGTGGCCCATTCCTTTCCCAGGCCAAGTCCTGCCCTTGACCTTGCCTGGGGTCCCACCAGAAGTCACCCCCTCTCTTCTGGCTCCTCTCTACTGTCCCGATCACATGAATACGCTGTGACTTCTGTCCCTTAGAAGAACCACTGCTCAGCCCCGTGTCCACCTCTTGGCCTGCCTGTCTCCTGGGTGGCCTCCCAAGTCCAGGCATCCCGAGGATGACATTGGCTCTGATCTCCACATTTCTGGCTTCCTGGTGTCCAGGGAGGGCCAATGGCTCATGGATACATAGTCGCTTCCCACCCACTACCATCTATCTGGCTTCAGCCCCACAACTGCAAGGAAACTCTTCTCCCAAGGTTCCCCCACAGCCACCAAGTGCGACAGACGACGCTTGATCCCCATCACCTGCTGAGGGCTGAGGCTCCCTCCCATACGGGCTCCTGCAGCTCCTTGCTCCCCTGCGGCTCTTTCCACTTCCCGGGAGGCTGCTCTCCTCCACAGCCTCCCCCCTGGCCTCCTCCCTCTCTCCGCCTCCTCCTGCTTTCCCAAGACCTGTGTCTCCTGAGCCCTTTGGCTCCTCTCCCCAGGGCTCTGTGGGGGCTGTCCTGAGGCTCCTCAAGTACCATCCACTGGTGTCTGCGCAGGTGATTCTCAGCCCACAACTCTGCCACGGCCACAGCCTCCACTCCTGGCATCTGTTCAACCCAACATGTCCAAAACAGCAGCTGCGGCCTCCGCCTCGGAGCCCCACACTTCCTTCTGTAACCTCTTCTCTCCACAAGAGCACCCCTTCCTCCCGGTCACTCAAGCCTAAATCCTGGAGACTTCCCTCTCCCTCACCTCCGTGTCCAACTAGGAGGAACAAGAGGCTAAGGCTCGCTCTTCAACAGGGCAAGTGTGGAGGCCGCATTAACAGGAAAGTGTCTGCAGACCAGGTCTCCTGTGAAGACACATCGCTCACACTTGCCACTGTGGGCACAGGCCAGGCAGCCAGGGCACTGGCTCCAAGGACTTGGCTGCATGTCCCCTGGGACTCCAAAAGCACTGGCCAGACCCAGGAGGAGAGCATGCTGCTGATAGATCCACAAGGTTCCCTTGGGCACAGACTGCGGTTCACCCTCAATCGCCTCCGCAAGGGGGCAGGACCACATCTCAGACACAGCAGCCTCTATCACACCCAGCACCAGCTAGTCCAGGCTCGAAAACATCTGGCTATGCAGGGCGCGGTGGCTCACGCCTGTAATCCCAACACTTCGGGAGGCTGAGGCGGGCAGATCACTTGAGGTCAGGAGTTCAAAACCAGACTGGTCAATACGGTGAAACCCTGCCTCTACTAAAAATACAAACATTAGCCAGGTGTGGTGGTGGGCGCCTGTAATCCCAGCTGCTCAGGAGGCTGAGGCAGGAGAATGGCTTCAACCTGGGAGGTGGAGGCTGCAGTGAGCTGAGATCGTGCCATTGCACTCCAACCTGGGAGACAAAGTAAGACTCCACCTAAAAATAAAATAAAATTTAAAAATTCTGGCCACACAGCAACAGAAACATGAACCAAAGAGAGCCCACAGGGCTCTGCTCCCAAGCATCGCACATGTCTATTTTTTCTGTAATGCACACAAGTCCTCCAAACACAGTCAACAGCGACAGACAGTAGTTACAGCCATTTCCCACCTCCCGTGTCCCCTCTCATGGCCATGCCACCCAGGCTCCTTGCCTTGCAGTCCAGCTTCAGCCCTAGGGAAATCCTTGACCAATGTCTCCCATGTCTCTCTGGGGTTGTGTCTCACTAACTCTCCTTCCAAATGCCCCTGAAACCTCTCTCTTGCCTTCTGTACCCAACACATGAACCCAGTGGGCGTGCCATGTTCCCAGGTCACTTTACAGCCAGAGGACACTGGCCTTTCTCGGAAGGGGCAGACCATTCCCCCTGGAGCTCTCACCATCATTCCATGCTTCTACCCTCACCCTCTTCTTTCGGCGAATTGCAAACTTCTGACCATAATGCCATCATGTTTTGAGCTCACGGTACAGTTTGAAGGCCACTCCGTCACAAAGCGTGATCCATTCTTCTGCTCAGCGCCCTCCCTTTCCCAGTTCGTCTCTCTCCCCTCTGCCAGCACTCCTGTTTCACCTGCCGATCACAGCCCTGTCCACTCCCTCTCGTCTCTACTGTCACCCTCCCCACTGAAGCCATCCTGGACGCCTCTGCCCAATAAACCACATCTCCCTGGCCTGATAATCTAGGCCCACAAAGCTAGGTTCCTGATTTTCTAGCATCTGAGGCACCTTCCCTGGTGGCCCCGCTCCTGTCCAGGCCAATCCCCTACCTTGCAGTGGGCACCAGGCTCAGCCGCAGTGCTGTGGTGGGCACTCATGCTCGGGCCAAGTCCCTTCTCCAGCCACATGCCACCTGACGCTGCTCCCTGTCATTGTGACTCCAGCCACCTGCCACTCTGGCCTCAGTTCATTATTTATTTGTTTGTTTGGGAGTGGGACACTAGATTATTTTTCCAAAACATCTGCTTTCTCCCCAGACCTCTCCAGGAGGGGCAGCGCAGACTTCCCTTCCCCCACTCCTCCCCAATACCAGAAACACTGAGACAGTTCCAAACACCAAAGCCAGACACATTGGGAAAGGCACAATACTGCTAACAGAGAAGAGCCTAACCCTAATGAGGGAGAGCCTGCAGAATGGCTTGAGGGAGGCTATTCACGGCCCAGTTGCTGGGATGCCTCCTCTCTGGAGAGGCCTGCTGTGGCCCACTGGAGACCCAGGGCAGTTAGTGTAAAAGAAGCTCGAAGTCCCTGCTCTGGAACCATCGGATCTTGAACTGTTTTTGCTCAATTCCAGCTACCAGCAAGGATTATGTCGCACGTTCTGACATCTCAAATCCTGTAGGTTGATTTTGTACCACTCTCCTGAGAAAAAGGGTCCTGAACCTAGTTAGCCACGAAATTGCCGCATCACGAAACCTTCATCCCATTTAATTTATCAGTATCATTACTGAGTCCACAGTTCACAAAGAATACAGAGAAACTGAAGAGGGTCGTTGAAGAGTAACACAGAATTAAATAGCTGTGGGAAAAAAGCCAAATAGATTGGAAAAAGCAGGATGTTGCTCAGGGAGAGGAGGCTGGACCTTGAGCACCCTGAGTCACAAGGACACCAAGTTGCTCTTCCTTCCACCTCCCCACCCAGCCTAACAGAGGTAAGACATAAAATCAGAACAGAGACAGAACTTCCTGCGGTTGAGGCTGATGACATGGGATAACAGCCTGCCGGGAAGCAACGGCATCCTTAGGGTCAAAGACCTGCCCATTTGATTGGTACCTGCCTGGACACAGAGCCCTGAAAAAAATTAGCTCTTTAAATCTTGTCCTCCAACACTGAAAAGTTCTTTCATTTCCTAAAATCGAGAATGTCCTTCAGATCATCAAGTCTGGTCTAAAGGCAAATGATAGTGAAGGAAGTCCTTCTACAACAGTCTCGAGAGCCAAGTAAATTACTTTTATAAAACATATGGCAGATGGGTGCCCGAGAGCTACAGTGTATCAGTTTACCACTAAGAAGCCAGCATTCACTGTGTCTGAGAAAAAATCACTGTTGCAAAAACAGAGCAAGTAATATTCTGAGTTCAGCAACCCCCATCTTCCAAACCTTCTAGGCAGCAGCTCTGTGCTATGCAATATTCTTCCCACAGCCTCCTGGACAAGCTGATCTTCCTACTTCACCCTCCCTGGATCTTCCTTGCTTTGGGTGTAGCTTTCTTTCTCTGGGTCTTGCTGGGGCCACAGAGGGCTGGCTGACGCATACAGGCCTCTGCCATCTGTCTCTACCTGTGCGGACACACTCAATGCTACCCCCACCCTGTCCATCCTTTCTGCCCTCTCTTCTTGGAGCCACTCCCAACTCACCATCCCCAGCCTTTCATCCAAGGCTGTGGTCCAAACATCCTCCACACCACTTCCCTTTGGGGGCTACACCAACACACCACACTCATGATGTCCTGGAGAAAAGTTACCTTTCTTCTCAACCTAATGATAGGAAAAGAACTCTACAGCTTTCATTATCTTCTCTAGCAGAAGGACAACTATAAATTGATGACAAGATCGCCTCATGAGAGGAAAAAAAAAAAAAACTCAGTGTGAAAGTGTTTAAAATATTCTAAATAACTCATGAGTCAAAAGAAACTGAAAGGTGAAATACACCACTATCTGTTCTGTTGTAATGCGCGCTTCTCTGATGCACATTCTCCGTTAAGTGCCTGGTAACAAACTCATGTGTCCTGGGCCTGCCCTGTAAGATGCTGCCTTCTCATAGGGCTATTTACTCTGACATAGGGTGGCTGCTGGATTTTGTTATTTAGTGGGTTATTAAGTAGCGTATATTTTACTATAATCCATTTTAAAAATATTTTTAGTTTAAAAATTTCAAAATAATTAGTTTCCCTTGTATATTTTTATTTCCTGATTTTAAAAATCTTATTCTGAGAAGGGGTCCACAAGGCTTCACTAGACTGTCATGCCAAAAGTTATGACCCCGATGATTAAAGTTCCTTTAGAGCAGATTTTTGGTGATAAACTCCCATGTTTGGTTTATCTGTAAATGTCTTACTTCACCTTGATGCTTGAAAAATAGTTATGCTGGAAACACCCTAGATTGACAGCTGTGTCCCTCAACAGTTTGAAACTTTTATTGCACTCTTTTCCGGCTTTCATTGTTGCAGTCAAAAGTCAGCTGTCCTCATTCTCTAAAGACTTTCGAGATAATCTAATACTAAAGGCAAGGGCCTTTAGTATTCAGAGCTTTTTGCATGCTATGTCTAGGTATGGATTTCTTTTTATCTTCTTTGAGAGATACTGTGCTACTGAATCTGTGAATTTATATTTTTCATTAGTTTTGGAAATTTTGTAGCCAGTATCTCTTGAAATATTGTATCTTCTCCATTTTCTTTACCAGGGACTCCAACAGCTCTATTGGTAAAGACTCTGCTCTTTCACATTCCATCCTCCAAACGTCTTAGTTTTTCTTCCACATATTCCCTGCACATGTCATGCATGACTTAATTCTGGTGACTTTCTTTAGATAGATTTTCTAGATCACCAATTGTCTCTGCACTATGTCTAATCAGCTGTTGAACTATGTAACTGCACTTGTTTAGAAAATTTCAGTGACTGTATCTCGTATAACTAGAAATTTTACATTTATTTTATTCTCAAAGGTAGTTATTTCAAATAGTTCCTTGTTGTGTGCTCATCTTTTTGACTGTGGTGACAATTACTTTAAATGTTTCATACTCAAATGTTTTAGATTCCAAGATACAAGGTCCCAGGAGACCAGCAAATTCTGTCCTGTGTGGTCTCATTGTGCCTTGGTTTCTTTGATGCTTGGGCGCGTGTAAGTATTTGACTGTGCGTGCACTGCTTGCTGGTAATCAGTGAGCTTCTGTAGAGAGGTACAGTTTGCCAGCAGCAGGAATGCACCCAGGATGTGGAAACACTGTGATGCTTGAGGTCCTCAGCTCACAGCACAGTAGAAATCCCAGGCCAATCCCCTACCTTGCAGTGGGCACCGGGCTCAGCCGCAGTGCTATGGTGGGCACTCATGCTCGGGCCAAGTCCCTTCTCCAGCCACGTGCCACCTGATGCTGCTTCCTGTCATTGTGACTCCAGCCACCTGCCACTCTGGCCTCAGTTCATTATTTGTTTATTTGTTTGTGAGTAGGGCCGTGGACCTTTAAGATCTGCAATGCATCGAGGAGCAGGTCCTTTGTGATGTATAGTTGTTCTACAGAAAAAGCATCCTGCAAAGTGCCTACTCAGCCAAAATGCCAGAATCAGAAGGAAATTCCTCATTCCTGTTGTTTTTAATGGTCACATAAGTACACCAATAAAGGAATGAAGAGAGGCCATTTTTATTTAAAAAAAAAAAATGTTGTAAGTTATCCAAATATGAACTTTTATTTAGCTAATAAAATTGTCTTCTTTATAAATATCAAAGTATTCCACATATCATATTATTTATTTACTCTTTTAGGCCCAGCAACTGTATTTCTCAAATCACTTTACTTGGCAAAGAAACAAAATGTTTTAACTCCTTCTCTTACTGACCTCAGAGACAAACAGCATTGGAGGATCACTTTCTTCCCATAAAACAAGACTTTAAACTATTTTAAAACGTTTCTCTGACAGAGGAGCAATACAAGATGATGTTAGACGGTTCTGTGGAGTCTTGAATAGAGAGAGCACAGTCTGACGCCCTGCCATGTAGCCAGGAGTTGACTTGCCCATGGCCCGCTGGCTTTCCCACCACTTCCTATGGGATGGAATCTGAGCGACTCAAGAGCTGGATTTCTTTCAGCGCTCTGTACCATCCTGAGTAGCAAACACCTCACTCTGTAGCCAGATTTCTGAATGGAAATGAGTAAATGAATTCTCTACAGACTTTTAGGTTTATGGGGGAATTTTGGTTGTGTTTCTTGGTTTTATGTCAGCCAAACATGTCTGCTCTTGATTTTTTAAGCATAAGTGGTCTATATATATGTTTATCTTTTAAATGTAAATGTTTAAAAGCAGGCATTATTGTTTCCAGTAACTGACGTCTGATGCAGAACTCATTCTCTCCCCCTTTTCTACCCTCCTCTTTTCCCTCTTTTCATACGCTTGTATTGGTTCAAATAAATGGCTGCTTTATTATTTTTTTTCTACCATATACAAAAAATGCTTTTCAAATTAAAAAAAAAAAAGCTATCCCAAATTATTCTTTCCCTCCATTTTCCCATGAAAAAAAGTATCACTCCCATCTAAAGCTTTTCTAATCCAGCAGCTTTCCTACAAGCTGGTAAGAAACTATAAGACAAGTATTCCATTCACAAAAGCAAAAAAAACTAAAAACTATCTAAGAATTAACCTCATCATAAATGTATAGGTTTTTCAAAAGACAACTACAAAACTCTACTGAGACACAGGTAGGAAGATTTTTAGTAAATGGGCATATATACCAAGTTCCCAAATGAGAAAACCTTAAGATAATAAAAATGTTAATTTCTCTATATTCACAAATAAATTTACTGAAATCTCAATTAAAATCCCAGTGGGATTCTTTGAAAGTAGACAAAATGATTCAAAAATTTATCTGAAGGAAAAATGCGATAGTAGAAAAGGAACAATGTCATTGAACCACGTGGAGGGAAAGAGGTTTATGTATTACTGGACACAATTTTCATCCCTTCGTTATTTTCAGTTAAAAACTGCCAGGAACGAAAATAGTTTAGAAAGCCAGAGTAGTTAAAAATGGCTCAAGAACAGATAGACATGTAAAGAACAGAATATAATGCCCAGAAAGAGACTTTGGCATATATTAGGGTTTTAAAAAGTTATTATTTTTTAAATTGTGGTCAAACATACATACATAAAATTAACCTTTTTCTTTTCTTCTTTGAGACAGAGTTTCACTCTTGTTGCCCAGTCTGGACTACAATGGCATGATCTCGGCTCACTGCAACCTCTGCCTCCCAGGTTCAAGCAATTCTCCTGCCTCATTCTCTTAAGTAGCTGGGATTACAGGCATGTGCCACCACGCCTGGCTAATTTTGTATTTTTAGTACAGACAGAGTTTCACCATGTTGATCAGGCTAGTTCTGAACTCCCGACCTCAGGTGATCCGCCTGCCTCAGCCTCCTAGAGTGCTGGGATTACAGGTGTGAACCACCGTGCTCGGCCACCATTCAACCATTTTTAAGTGTACAGTCAGTGGTGTTAGGTCCATTTGCCTTGTGCAAACATTCATCTCCAGAAAACCTTTCATCTTGCAAAATGAAATTCTGTATGCATTAAACACTGACTCCCCCACTCTAGCCCCTGGCAACTACCATTTTGTTTTCTGTCTCTATATGAATGGAATCAGTTTTTATCCTTTTGTGACAGGCTTATATCACTTAGGATGATGTTTTCAAGGTTCATCCATGTGGAGCACGTGTCAGAATCGCCTTCCTTTTTAAGTCTAATATTATTCTGTACGTATAGGCCACACTCTGTTGAGCCACTCATCTGCAATGGATGCTTGGGTTGCTTCCATGTTTTGGCTATGAGGATGATGCTTCTATGAGCACAGGTGTGCAATGAGACCCTTCTTTCAATTCTTTTGGGTATATACCCAGAAGTGAAATTGCTGCATCATATGGTGATTCTATTTGTAATAATACAGAGTGGAAAACAGTATCAACGTCCTCAATAATTACAAATAGAGAATTACCATATGGCAATTATTTTTTTATAATAGCCATCCTAATGGGTAGGAAGTGGTAGTCACTGTGTTTTTTTTTTTTTTGAGACAAGGTCTCACTCTGTCACCTAGGCTGGAGTGCAATGGCATGATCACAGTTGACAGCACCTTCAACCTCCTGTGCTCAAGCAATCCTCCCACCTCAGCCACCGGAGTAGTTGGGACTACAGGTACATGCCGCCACACCCAGCTAGCTTATTTATTTATTTTTTAAGGGATAGGGGTTTCAGCATGTTTCAGGCTGGTCTTGAACTCCTCAGCCCAAGCGATCCTCCTACCTGGTCCTCCCAAAGTGCTGGGGTTACAGGTGTGAGCCACCTCGCCAGCCACTGTTGTGATTTTGATTTGCATCTCCTTAATAATTAGTGATGGTGAGCATCTTTTCATGTGCTTATTAGCCATCTGTATCTCTTCTGTGGAGAAATGCCAAGTCAGGTCTTTTGCCTATCTGTGAAGCTTTCCTCCCAGCTTGACTGAGTTATGACTGACAAATAAAAATTGTATACAAAGTACACAACACGATTCTGATATACACGGAAATGATCACCACAATCAAGCCAACACATCCATCACCTCCATTTCTTCTCAGTGTTTGGTAAGAACACATGAAATCCCTTTCAGAAAATTTCAAATATACAACACATAAAGTATAGTCGCCATGCTGTAAATTACGTATCCAGAATATATTTCCCTTATAACTGAAAGTTTATACCCTTTGGTCAACACCTACCCTTTTCCCTCTCTTCTCCAGTCCCCAGCAACTACCCTCCTCCTCTTTGTTACCATGAGTTTGGCTTTTTTTTTGTCTGCAAACAAGTGAGATTATTCAGTATTTGTCTTTCTGTGTCTGGCCAGTTTCACTTAGCGTAATGTCCTCTAGGTTCATCTGTGTTGCCAAAACTCCTTTGCCCATTTTTGAATTGGGTTGTTTACTTTTTTGTTGCTTATTTTAGGAGTTTTTTTATATATTCTGGACAATAATTTCTGAGGAAAAATGTGATTTTCCAGTACTTTCTCCCATTCTGTGTGTTGCCTGTTTACTCTATTAATAGCGTCTTTTGACGCACAAGCTTTTATTTTTGGTGAAGTCCAATTTGCCTACTTTTCTTTTGTTTCCTGTGCCTTTGGTGTCATATCCAAGAAATGACTGCCAAACCCAGGGTTGTAAAGCTTTTCCCCTAAGCTTCTTTCTACGAGTTTTATAATTTTAGCTCGTATGTTTAGGTATTTAATTTATTTTGAGTTAATTTTTTTTTTTTTTGGAGACAGAGTTTCGCTCTTGTTACCCAGGCTGGAGTGCAATGGCGCGATCTCGGCTCACCGCAACCTCTGCCTCCTGGGTTCAAGCAATTCTCCTGCCTCAGCCTCCCAAGTAGCTGGGATTACAGGCGCGCGCCACCATGCCCAGCTAATTTTTTGTATTTTTTAGTAGAGATGGGGTTTCACCATGTTGACCAGGATGGTCTCGATCTCTTGACCTCGTGATCCACCCGCCTCGGCCTCCCAAAGTGCTGGGATTACAGGCGTGAGCCACCGCACCCAGCCTTGAGTTAATTTTTGTATAGAGTGCTACTTAGGGGTCCAACTTCATTTTTTTCTTTGCATGTGAACACATTAAATCGTTTTTACAATTTATATAATTTAATTATATAACAAATGACATAGTAACTGATGGAGGAAAAGGCTGTTCAATAAATGTTTCTGAGACAACTGTTAAGTGTAAATAAATAAGCAGATAGAGAAAATAAAATTAATTCCCTCCCACAAACCAAAATACATTACAAGATGTTTAAAATAATAAATGTACTGGCTAAAATTCACAAAAACGCAATTGCCCCTCAAAAAAATTTACTGAGAGGCCAGTCATGGTGGCTCACACCTGTAATCCCAGCATTTTGCAAGGCCAAGGTAGGCAGATCACTTGAGGTCATGAGTTCAAGGCCAGCCTGGACAACATGGTGAAACCTGTCTCCACTAAAAATACAAAAAAATTAGCCGGACATGGTGGTGTATGCCTGTAGTCCCTGCTACTCAGGAGGCTGAGGCAGGAGAATCTGTTTAACCCAGGAGGCAGACGTTGCAATAAGCTGAGATTGCCCCACTGCACTCCAGCCTGGGCGACAGAGCAAGACTACATCTTTAAAAAAAAAAAAAAAAAAAAAAATTATTTAGAAAAACACTTTACAAGTAATCAAAAAAATGCAAAGTGAAATAAGAGGTCCTTGCTGGCTGTCAAGCTAGCAGTGGTTAGAATGAACAGTGGCCCTCGCTCGCAGGGCTGTAGAGAATAGACATCATCAAGAGGTGTGGCATTGTCAACGGCAAAAAGTATACTAACTAAGCAAGCATGGGCTCTATGTAAATAAATTCAAAACCCAGGATGAGAAAGATAATTTTCTAAATTAATACAACTGATCCCTCAAAAGGCCAAAACACCAGCTGTTCCTATTAATACCAAGAAACTCGGAATATGGTCAAACAGCTATAGGCAAAGTCTTCAAGAACTTCTAAGTGCAAAGATTTCCAAAGCTCTTTAAATTTTTTCTGAGCACAGAGGGGAAAAAGGGGGAACTTCCAAATTCTCTTCACAAAGGTTGGTATAACAATCACAGACCTGTAAAATATCACAAAAATAAGGAACAGAGCAATAGCTTTTAAACAGAAGTACATAATTTTTTTTTTTTTTTTTTTTTTGAGACGGAGTCTTGCTCTGTCACCAGCCTGGAGTGCAGTGGAGCAATCTCGGCTCACTGTAACCTCTGTCTCCCTGGTTCAAATGATTCCCCTGCCTCAGCCTCCTGAGGAGCTGGGACTACAGGCACAAGTCACCATGCCCAGCTAATTTTTTTGTATTTTAGTAGAACTGGGGTTTCACCATGGCCAGGGTGGTCTCGATCTCCTAACCTGTGATCCCAGCAGGTTGGGAGGCCAAGGTGATCTGCCCAGCTCAGCCTCCCAAAGTGCTGGGATTACAGGTGTGGGCCACCGTGCCCAACCATCATTTCTATTTTATTTTTCATGGGCTGGATCAATATTAAATGAATTTCCCCCATGTATCAGGCACTGTTGGACTTTACAGATATTTAACTCCTTCCCCCTCATTATTTATTTGGCAAAAGTCACATTAAGTTATTCCCTCCCCTCACAAAGCAGGGCTCTCCTTGACTTCAAGGGCCAACTTGCAAACAAAACCAAACAAGAAAGACGGAGACTCACAAACTTCAGCATTCCTCATCTACCACACATGCTACATATGAACACACAAATTTAAATAGTCAAAACTCATAGAACAGCACATTAAAATGACAATTTTACTGGTACATCATTTTTAAATAAAAGGTTAGAAAACAGCAGTCAGCAGTACATTTAAAATAATAAAGAACATAGGGGGTTCATGTCAAGAATGAAAAGATGGTTCTGTACATTAATGTCACAAAAATGTAAAATGTGATCATTCAGTAGATTCATGGAAGGCATCCAGTAAAACTTGATCTCCATTCTCTCTTTTAAAAAAGAACTCTTAGGGCTGGGTGCGGTGGCTCACGCCTGTAATCCCAGCACTTTGGGAGGCCGAGACGGGTGGATTACAAGGTCAGGAGTTCGAGATCAGCCTGGCCAACCTAGTGAAACCCCATCTCTACTAAAAAATACAAAATCATCTGGGTGTGGTGGTGTGCACACTTCTAGTCCCAGCTACTTGGGAGACTGAGGCAAGAGAATCGCTTGAACCTGGGAGGCAGAGGTTGCAGTGAGCTGAGATTGTGCCACTGCACTCCAGGCTGGAAGACATGGCGAGATGTCATCTCAAAAATAAATAAATAATAAAAAATAAAGAACTCTCAGTTTAACTGAAAAAGATAAAGACTCCCACAACTTTCACTTACATTTAAAACGATTCTGGGCCAGGCGTGGTGGCTCTCACCTGTAATCCCAGCACTTTGGGAAGCTGGGGCAGACACATCACTTAAGATCAGGGGTTCCAGGCCAGACTGGCCAACCTGGTGAAACCCCATCTCTAATAAAAATACAAAAATTAGCCGAGCATAGTGGCATGCACCTGTAGTCCCAGTGACTCAGGGGGTTGAGGCAGGAGAACCTGGGAAGCAGAGGTTGCAATGAGCCAAGATCACGCCACTACACTCCAGCCTGGGTGACAGAGCAAGATTCCATCCCAAAAATAAAATACGAAATAAAATAAAATGATTCTGAAAATATTAGTGAGGCATGCAGAATCACAAGATGGCCCCCGAGGTCCCCACTCCCTGGTGTACATGCCCTGTATAATCCCCTCCCATTGGCCGTGGGTGGGACTGTGAATAGGCTGGAATACAGTATGTGAGGAGGTTAGCTGCCTGACAATGGTGGACGGGAAGTCCCAAATCAGTTTGCTGTTGAGTTCATCAAAAGGGAAGTGCTCTTGGGTGTGCCTGACCTAAGCAGGCAAGCGTTTTGGTTCTGGGCCCTTCGTGAAGTCCTGATTTGAGGTTCTGCTGCTGGCCTTGAAGAAGTGGGCTGCCATGCCATGAGATGCCTCTAAGAGCTGAGAAATTCCCCACCCACAGCTTGCCAGGAAGTGGGGCTGAGTCACACAACCCCCAAAATGAATTCTGCCAACAACCTGAAGGAGTTTGGAAGTGGATCTTTCCCTCATCAAGCCTTTGGGTGAAGACGCTTCCAGCCTCGTTGGGATTTCAGCCTGCAGACCCTGAGGACAGGACCCAACTAAAGCATTCCAGAGTCCCAACCCTCAGGAACTCTGAAATACTAAGTTTCAGCTGTTTGATCCTGCTATGCTTGTGGCAATTTGTCACATAACAACAGAAAACGAAAGTATCTAGCTAATAAAACTAAAAAGGAAAAACAAAATAAAGTTATAAACATTGGGAAAAGGAAGCGAAATCATTACTATTTGAAAATAACGTGATTACCTAACTAGAAAACTCAATGGAACTGATTCAGAAGAATAAGAAACCGTAAGAAAATTCAGTATGTTATCTGGTTACAAAATCAGCATGTTGAAAATTATAATTCTATAGCTGTCCCTTGAACAAGAGGGGTGTTAGGGGCGTCAACCTCCTGTGCAGTCCAAAATCTATGTATAACCTTTTGACTCCTCCAAAATTTACCTGCTAATAGCCTACTGTTGACTGGAAGTCTCACTGATCACATAAACAGTTGATTAACACATATTTTGTATGTTGTATGTTTTCTGTATGCTCTATTCTTATAATAAAGTAAGTTAGAGGAAAGGAAATGCTATTGAAAAACTCATAAGGAAGAGAAAATATATTTACTATTCATTAAGCGGAAGTGGATCATCATAAAGGCCTTCATCCTTGTCATCTTCCTGCCAAGTAGGCTACGGAGGAGAAGGAAGAAGAGGAGGACTTGTTCTTGCCATTTCAGGGTGGCAGAGGTGGAAGGAAACCCACGTATAAGTGGACCCATGCTGTTTAAACCCATGTTGTCCAAGGTCAACAGTCAATATTTATTGTGCACTGAATATATGTCAGATATACCTACTAAGCTTTCATAGTTTATCCTGACAACCTGAAGAGGTATGTGTGATTCCTGTGCCTATGCACAGATGTGAAAATGAAAGCACAAAGAGGTTAAGTGACTTGCCCTATGTCACAGTGACAGGCCAGGCTAGCACAAGCTCTTAAACTATAGACAAATAGCTTTCCTACATATGTGCAAGCAAAGACTGGCTAGAAAAGAGAACACAGACTGGGCGTGGTGGCTCACGCCTGTAATCCCAACACTTTGGGAGGCCGAGGTGGGCAGATCACTTGAGGTCAGGAGTTTGAGACCAGCCTGGCCAGCATAGTAAAACACTGTCTCTACTAAAAATACAAAAATTAGCCTATGCACCTGTAATCCCAACTACTCAGGAGGCTGAGGCAGAATCGCTTGAACCCAGGAGGCAGACGTTGCAGTGAGCCGAGATCAGGCCACTGCACTCCAGCCTGGGCTCTATCTCAAAAAACAAACAAACAAAAAAAAAAACAAAACAAAGAAAAAAGAAAGAGAATATGACTAAAAGTTCCATTTACAATGGTAAGCAAAAAGGTGGAATATCTCAGAACAAACAGATTTAATAAGAGGCGAGCAGGAGCAATTTCAAGGAATCCTTAAACATCTACTGGGGAACATAAAAGACTTCATGATTAGATGGGGGTAAATTCAGTTTTTAAATATAAAGACTAAATAATGTATAAGTTCCATGCAATTCTAATTAAAACACTAAAAAGGGGAAAAGAATACGTATATGCAATAAGAAGTGCTAGGGCAACTGGCTGGCCATTAAGAAATGAAACTTAATCTCCACATTTTAACATTAAAACAAATTCCAGAGAAATCAAAGAGTAACATATAAATTAAACCATAAATATTTGAGAAATTTGTAAAAGAATCTTGAAAAGAAGTAAGCCCTTTGAGGCACCACACAATTTTCAGTCATAATAGAAACAATTAATGAATTTTAAATGCATATGTTTATGGTTTAAAAAAAACCCACATTTGTATGTGGCAGAAGGAATCCGTGTTCCCAATCCCAGGGCCTCCCTGCATTAGAACAAGTCTGTGCCTTTGACGTGTGAGGCTGGAGCCTTCTCTAGAATGGGTGGAGTCCTGTCTCCATCCCAGAATGAGCTTGGCCATGGGACTTGCCTGGCAGTGGTGGGTGGAAGTGTCACGTGCTATTGTCCCGCGGCTTCCGACACATCACGTGCTCCCTCCTGCCTTCCTCCTAACCCAGGTGGCCACTGCCCCTGCAAGCCTGGGCCCCAGAATGAACACATGGCACAGACACCAACCCCATGAGAAGCCTGCAGCCCAAAGTGGAGCCACCCCCACTGACCTGCAAACCCAGAGGAGAAAATAATGGCTCGCTGCTGTCAACCACTGCATTTTGGCGTGGTTTTTAATGTAGCATTATTGTGAAAAGAGCCAATGAACACACTTGTGGTTTAAAAAAAACCTATAAAGCCAAAGGCTTCTTTCAGTGGGAAAAATCTTTATAATACATCAACAGACAAAAGGCTGATTTTCTTAATTTACAAAGAGCTCATAAAAATTAATTTAAAAATTGAAAAAAATGGCTGAATACTATGAATAGGACGTTCACATTTTTAGTGAATAAACATGTAACAGAATGCATATAAACCTACTCAATTTTTTAAAAGCAAGTGAAAACAATAAGATAAGTATTTTTATCAACCAGGCTGGAAACATTTTGGTGAAGTTTTGGTAAAATCCAGTGATGGCAAAGGGCAGAGGGGAAAGAAAGTTCCTCTTCAACATTTCTGATGTTGGCATAATTTGATGTAGAATTCCTTGGGGACAATTTCATAGCATCTCTCAAAATAAACCACTGAACTCAGTGGCTTCACTTCTGGGAATTTAACCTGTGGATATGCTACCAGAAATATGCCAGCCTATTTACACAAGGACGTTTGCTGCAAAAACCTGAACCAGTGAGTAGCAATAAAGGGCTAGATAAATAAACTTTGATATTTACAAAGAACATGAATATATGCATGATGAAGTCTGAGGTGGATCCATTTATGCCAATGTGGAATGATCTGGAAGATAAATGACACGCAATCACAGCCCAGTGTGCAAGAAGGATCCCTGTTTGTGTAAACAAGAAGGAATGGCTGAGCGTATTTACTACGTAAACTTTTCTCTCTGGAATGATGCACAAGAAGCCTAACGATGGGAAACTGGATTAGGGAGGAGGCGAGGGGCAACTTGCTTTTAAATGTGTAACCTTCTGTGATATGAACCTTTAATCCCTGCATATAGTATGTAATGCATTTAAACTGCATACCATTGAACCTAGAATTCTGCTTCTGAGAATTCCCAGTATTAACCAAAGGATTATTTCGGAAACTGAAAAGAACCAAAGTGTGCAGCTAGAGGGAATTACATATATTCACTGGGCCCTTCCCAGTTGCTGACATTAAATCATGTTACAGACGAATACACACACACACACACACACACACACACACACACACATTTATGTATTTTGTTTTTGGAGATGGGGCCTCCTTCTGTAGCCCAAGCTAGAGTGCAGTGGCATGATCACAGCTCACTGCAATCTCCACCTCCCGTGCTCAAGTGATCCTCCCACTTCAGTCTCCCAAATAGCAGGAACTACAGGCGTGTGTCACCTAGCTAATTTTTGTATCTTTTGGAGAGAGAGGGTTTCACTATGTTGCCCAGTCTGGTCTCGAACTCCTGGCTCAAGTGATCCTCTCACTGTGGCCTCCCAAAGTGCTGGGATTAAAGGCATGAGCCACTGTGCCAGGCCATGGAAGAATATTTAATGCCATGTAGAAATGTTCACACTAAATGAAACAAGGACGAAGAGGAAAAGCAGGTTACAAAATGGTTTGGAAGGTGAATAATTTCCCTTCTGAGAAGTAAACAAATACATAAAGAAAATCAGCAGCTGCGTCTCAAAGTTACCATGGTTATCTTCAGACAGTGAGATTTTGGCTTCCTCTATATTTTTCTATTTCCCATGGTTGATGCATAACAGAGAAAACGCATTATTAAAACCCAAGCCAGCGACAGCTGTTTCCGTCTCCTCCTAAGTGTGGAGGCATAACCCACGCCAGTGGGCACTGACTCCCTCTAGTGCTGCCATCGGCAGGTGGGAGAGGTGGACAGGGCCAAATTCCAGCACTTGAAGGTGAGGGCCACTGGCTTCTGAACAGGTATGGAAAGGCTCTGGAAATAATGGTGGCCAGTCTGAGTGAGGGGCAGGAAACCAAAATCCCTGCACCAAGACGGGGTCCGGGGTGGCAGGATGACCAAAAAGGTGTGTAGGGAACTGAAGGGGACTGATCTGTCCACAAAGTGGTCAGCCAGGTGGCAATGTGCAATTCTATGTGGGCTGCTGCTCCTTGATGGAGAATAATGAAAATTTCAGACATAAATGCAAGCTTCAAAAATAAATTCCAACCAGCACCCAAATATATTCAAAAGCCTCTACCTCCTCCCTTTCTCAACCCATTGTCAGAAAAAACATATGGAGTGGGAAGGTAGATTGCCCTGCTTGAAAAAGAGTATTATATAAACCATTTGCAAATGACTTTTATTCCCTTTTAGAAATCTCTGCATGGCACAATAATAAAAACAATGTATTTGTTGATACAGAACATTAATTCCATTAAAACTGCATTATGTGTAATGAAAAGCTATCAGGGCATAATTATGCAAGCAAATTCACAGACCCACGTCAACTTTCAAATCCACCGAAACTACAATAGGAACCGAACCTGTCTGGGAGACAAATTGCTCTTTCATTTCCAAATCATTATGACTAAAGGCTACTGTAGAAATGTCATAAGCCACACACTATTTATGCAAACTCTCAAATCCAGAACTGTTACCTGAAGGTGCCTCTGCCTGGGTTTTCCCAGGACCATCCTGTTCTCAGACCCAGAGGCTATGCCCCTATTCCTGACTTAGCCCCAAAGCAGGCTCCCTTTCAGAATTATTGCCCAGAGAGCCCAGCTGTACCCTGAAGGGAACCTGGTTGCACCCCAAAGAGGTGCCCCCAGGAGCTGCTGAGCGGCCGGAGAAAGCTGCATGACGAGTGGCACTCTGGGTGCTGGTGCCCTAGCCCGTGGTCCTGTAGCTGTTTCTGCCCATGCTGGGTAATTAGCAGTTTAGGGGTTGAAGGGGAGGCAGAGGAGAGGAGACCGCCACCCATGGAGTGAGCTGGATGAGGCAGGAAGGGTGGGCAGGGACCCTCTGAGCCAGAAGATGTGAAACTTACCCCAAGGGCTGAAGAAAGCCCCTGAAGGGCACAGTGTCATTGGGTGGGGGGAGTGACATGCTCAGATTTGTATTTTAAAAAGACAATTCTTTACTGTGGAAAACAAAAACAGGTTAGAAGTGGCCAAGAGCGGGGGCAGGGAGGTCTTTGTAGGGCTCTTACAGTAGCTCAGGTGCCAGGTGGCAGTCAGGTACCAGGTGGAGGGAGGAACTGGGGGCTGGGGCCCAGGGCGAGCTGGTCAGTAGATGACCCTGACTTGGATGGATATTTGAGTGAGATAGGGCGGGGAAGGGACATGGGGTAACTGGGATCCTGACAGGCACATCTGGGTGAATGGGACCTCTGGTGGAGGTAGGGCAGGGTCCAGGAGCACTGGTTGTTTTGAGTCAGGCTGCTGGGGAGGCGTCCGTCACGTTTCCATCAGACCAGTGGGTGGACACAGGGATCTGGGAGGAAGAGAGGCTTGGGGCGCACTCTCAGCCCTCTGCCCCAGCCTGGGAGCTCAGCTCTGCTCTGCTGCCCCGGGCTGACCCCTGCAGGGCCTGCAGGCTGCTCTCCTTCCTCCCTGCGGCAAGTACTCCACCCAGCTGGCCCTCCTGCCATCTGCTCTCACACCGGGCAGAGTCACACACAGACTGGAGTGCAGAGCCCGTCTTCTGTCCCGACGAGGTTCTGAGAGGAGGCAGAAGGCCATCAGGATGGGGAGGAAGTGGGCAGGGCACAGAAGTACGTCCAGGGCCGCCCATTCCCGCTGATGATAGCCCATGGTGAAAAGACACACCCTGGGCAGGGACTCAATCTATGCCCCTCACTCATCACGTGTCCACCCTTGGTTTTAGACACTGCTAGGATCCCCAAACATAGCAGGGATCTGGACAACTCGTGCCATGCTGGTGACATGAAGGGAACCCCCCCATCTAAGTGGCCCCAGCACCCTTGTAACAGCCATCTCCACTGTCCACTCCTGTTCCCCCTTCCTCTGGCTGGCACAGGCAGAACTCCATGTCTGCTCAGTTCTGGTTTGCTGAGTCCCAGGAACCCCCTTCATCGCTCACCCGGCTGACACTGAAGTAGCTTCTGCTTTACAGAAGGAACACCCTCCTGCCTTGGCCACCCCCTTGATTCCTCCCCCACTCACTCTCCGCAGCTGCTCCTTAGCAAGCGCTTCCTCTGCCCATCCAACTCCCCTGTACCTCCCCTCACCTCCTCACAGGATCTATCCTGGGGAGAGCCTGTTCCTTCTCAGGCTCCATCCCGCAGGATGTCCCTAGACCTCTCTCAGCCTCTCTTCCTCCCAGATGCCTGTGTCCACCCACTGGCCCGATGGAAACGTGACGGATGCCTCCCCAGCAGCCTGACTCAATACAACCAGTGCTCCTGGAGCCTGCCCTACCTCCACCAGAGGCCCCACTCACCCAGACGTGCCTGTCAGGATCCCAGATACCTCATGTCACTCCCCCGCCCTATCTCACTCTCAAATCCATCCAAATTCAGGGTCATCTACTGACCAGCTCACCCTGGGCCCCAGCCCCCAGTTCCTCCCTCCACCTGGTACCTGGCTGCCACCTGGCACCTGAGCTACTATAAGGGCCCTACAAATGCCTTCCCGCCCTCACTCCTGGCCACTTCTAACCTGTTTTCCACACTGCAGAACTGTCTTTTTAAAATGCAAATCTGACCATGTCACTCCCCCCACCCAAGGACACTGTGCCCTTCAGGGGCTTTCTTCAGCCTCTGGGGTAAGTCCCACATCTTCTGGCTCAGAGGGTCCCTGCCCACCCTTCCTGCCTCATCCAGCTCACTCCATGGGTGGGGCTCTCCTCTACTTCCCCCTCAACCCCCAAACAGCTAATTACCCAGCATGGGCAGAAACAGCTACAGGACCGCAGGCTACGGCACCAGCACCCCACAGTGCCACTTGCTGGTACACCTGTCTCCTGCCACTCAGCAGATCCTGGGGGCCCGGGGTGCACCTGTTTCATCTGCAGAGTGCTCATCGGAGCAAGGGCCTGGCACCACAGCACATATGAGAGTGAAGGCTTTCAGCACACACAAGCTCAGCCAGTGCCAGCCTTAGGACGGGAGGCTTTGTGCCCACGCTCCTGCCTGGTTCCGCAGCCCCACGGAGGCAGCAGCGTCCAGAGGGCAGCGCGCTGACGTTTCCCCTTTATTTTATAACCAAAGCAATGCAAGTTCAATATATAATAAGTTCGGAAAGGCAGATAAGGTGAAGGAGAATAATGAAGCTCTCTACATTCACACAGCTTCTCCTCTAATTCCTGTTAACATGTGGCTGGGTTCTATTTAAATCAGTTTTTAACAAAAATTGAGTCATCATGTTGTCAATAACCTCCCCTCATGATCATGTAATGGGTCATGATCACGACAGCACACCCTGTAGGTATTCACTGGCATCATCTTAATGGCTGAATGGGACTCCATTGCATAAAAATACAAAATACTCCTGACCTATTATTCCATAAACATTTGGAATCACAGATGTGAAAAATATATTTTTGAACAAGGTTATAAGAAGATAAATACAAGCCTGTGATCCCAGCACTTTGGGAGGCTGAGGTGGGTGGATCACTTGAGGCCAGGAGTTCAAGACCAGCCTGGCTAAGATGGCGAAACCCCATCTCTACTAAAAACACCAACAAAATTAGCCAAGCATGGTGGCAGGCACCTGTAATCCCAGCTACTCGGGTGGCTGAGGCAAGAGAATCACTTGAATCTGGGAGGCGAAGTTTGCAGTGAGCCAAGATCATGCCACTGCACTCTAGCCTGCGCGACAGAGCGAGACTCTGTCTCAACATTTTTAAAAAAGAACATTTAAAAAATATTTAAAATATATGACTATATAAAAAATGCATTTCGTTTTTTCTGATCTAGTCATTCTTACACAATTTGAAAAGTCAAAACTGTTCTGTAGAGAGGCTGCTGCTTACAACAAACAGTTTTGCCAGTTTCTTCCATTTACTCTCACATTTCTCAACTTGATGCTTCGACTGACTTCTGACTATGAAAGTTGAGGATTCACACTTTCCCCAACACACAGCAGACACAGCCAATTTCACACACTCGCTCTCCCTCTCCTCCTCACTTTCCCAATCCCAGTACAGCAACAACCCACCTTCTGATATTTCAGCGTTCAGTACTGGCATTATTGTGACTATGTGAATGGTATCCATCACTAAGCCCCAGGAGTACTACAATCACAGTGCCTTTAAAAAAAATCGCATCACAATATGTAACTGGGGTTAACTGCCTCATTTTTCACTTAAGTCTTCTACGCGTCACATATCACTTAACAACGGAGCCGTGTTCTGAGAAGGGCGTCCTTAGGCGATTCCATCATTGGGTGAATCTTAGAGTGCACTTACACAAACCCAGACGGCAGAGCCCACTACACACCTAGGCTGTGTGGGGTGGCCTACTGCTCCCAGGCTGCAAACCTAGGCCGCATGATACTATCCTGAACGCCAATGGTGAGGACTTGTGTATCCAACACACTGCAATATAATTAAAGTATAGTAAAACCATGGTATTAGAATCTTATGAGACCACCATTGTATACACAGCCTGTCATTAACAGAAGCGTCCGTGTGTGGTGTCTGACTGCATATCTATCAAAAATTCACCCCAGTTTTCCGACAGCCCTGAGGTCTCCCTCACCAGGTGTGAGCATATGAAGTCTATCAAAAAATTAGGGGGCAGGCCAGGAGCAGTGGCTCACGCCTGTAATTCCAGCACTTTGGAAGGCTGAGGCAGGCAGATCATAAGTTCAGGAGATTGAATTCATCCTGGCCAACGTGGTGAATCCCTGCCTCTACTAAAAATACAAAAATTAGCTGGGTGTGGTAGTGCATGCTTGTAGTCCCAGCTACCTGGGAGGCTGAGGCAGGAGAATCGTTTGAACCCAGGAGATGGAGGTTGCAGTGAGCCGAGATCACGCCACTGCACTCCAGCCTGGTGACAGAGTAAGACTCTGTCTCAAAAACAAACAAAAGAGAGCAAATCAAGAAAAAAGAAGACATGGGCTCAAGAAAATAGAGGCTCCAGCCCAGGAGAAAGGTGAAGGGAAATCAAAGGCCCAGGGAAGTCCCTGGGAGCCGTGGGGCACCAGGCCAGTGCACAGCTAGGTAAGGAGGGAGAAGGTGATTCCCGGGTCCAAGAGAGACATGCCTGAGAAAACCAGAATGGTTTGACCCCGCACTCCCCCTCCTTTTTTTTTGGACTGAATGTCACTTGGCTAATTTTTTTTGTATTCTTAATGGACGTGGGGTGTCACCATGTTGGCCAGGTTGGTCTCAAACTCCTGACCCCCAGGTGATCCACCCACCTCAGTCTCCCAAAGTGCTGGGATTACAGCCATGAGCCACTGTGCTGGGCCTGCATTTTTTGATAGACCATACCTCCACGAACTTTCAGAGAAAGGACTCACAGTAGGTAAAATGTGGGGGACACTGCACATTTAACGTATAAGAATAGAAATTTTAGGTTGTAGATTATTTTCTCCCAGAACTTTTTAGCAATGATCTAATATGTGCTGATCTCCATGGTGGCTCCTGAGAGGTCTGATTAATCAGCAGACATTGCCGAGGACCAGCTGTTTACCAGGCCCTGTCCCAGGCACAGGGGACCCAGCAGTTTTAAAGAAACACTCATAGTGCCCCTCTCATACAGTTGACATCCTGGGGAGCAGCAGGGAAGAGAGACATACAAAATAAGAGTGAAACCACGTGGCATGTTACACAGAATGAAGAAAAATAAAGCGGGAAAGCGTGGACTCAGGAGCTGGGAAATCCTGGGTTTGCAGGGGTAACAGATCCCAAGAGGAGGAAAGGCCCTGGTGGGCTGGCTGCCAGTTCCTGATTGGAAGATTCAGAAATTTACAATGGTGAGAGGCTATCTGTTTTTATTCACCGAGTGAAGTATGGGAAATTGATCGGAATCTGCAATCTCCTTTCAGTTGTGAGAAAAATTCCTGCATCATTTTGCAATGATGACCCTCCTTCCTCTGGCCTCTGCAAAGCCTATTTCTATTCTCTGTCTGACCTTCTCATTTACTGTCTTCCCTATTTCCAGCTTCCTGGTCTTTTTTGTTGTTGTTGTTCAGTTTTCTGAGAGATTTCCCAAACTTCATCTTTCAAGCCTTTGATGATTTTTAAACTTTTTATTTTGAAATTTTTCAAACAGAAAAGTAGAAAAATGAGAATATTCAATCCATCTACTTACCCTGCCACCTTAACAATTTTATTATATTTGCTTCATCTCTTTTTGCTTTTCAAGGTAAGTTACAAATCATGACATTTTTTTTTCAATGTGCATACGTAAAATACAAGGACATTTTTTTATGTAACCTACAAACCATTACTACATCTAAAATTTACTAATTATTAATAGATCATCTTCATATGATTTAATACCCAATTCCTATTCAAATATCCCAGATTGTCTCCAAAATAACTTCTTGCAGATAATTTGTTCAGACTAGCTTCTAATGCCTAGGAATTTGGAATGTGCCTAGATGGTTGTAATTTTGTTAATTAGCTTTACATTTTCAGCTGGTTCTTTAACCCACATATCTGTTAGGCAAGGGTTTTAATACAATTATGGTTTCTTCCCTTCGCACATCCCACCTCTCATTCTTTGCTAGTATAATCTAGAATTTTCTATTCAAACTAGAATTACATTGTTTTCATAATATACTCAGTATCTTTTTTCCTTTTTAAAAATTAATTTTTCTTTTTTTTGGGGGGGAGATGGAATCTTGCTCTGTTGCCAAGGCTGGAGTGCAGTGGCACAATCTCGGCTCACTGCAACCTCTGCCTCCCAAGTTCTCGGGATTCTCATGCCTCAGCCTCCCGAGCAGCTGGGACTACAAGTGTGCACTACCACACCTGACTAATTTTTGTATTTTCAGTAGAGACAGGTTTCACCATGTTGGCCAGGCTGGTCTTGAACTCCTGACCTCAAGTGATCTGTCCACCTTGGTCTCACAAAGTGCTGGGATTACAGACATAAGCCACCATGCTGGGCCTATTTTTCTTTTTTTTTTTTTTTTTAAAGACAGGATATCACTGTGGTACCCAGGCTGGTGTTGAACACCCTGGTTCAAGTGATCTTCCTGCCACAACTTCTGAATAGCTGGGACTACAGGCATAAGCTGCCTTGCCTGGCTATATTCTGTGTCTTCTGATGTTTTTTCAATTTCCACTTTCAAGTTTTAACTTGTTTCAGTGCTCTGCACTAGTTTTGCTTATCCATGATTCCATCAACTCAATAGCTCAAATCGTTGAAGGAGATCTTCACGAGACTTTTCTTCCCAGGGGATCTGTGGGCCCCCAAAGTCCTCAATACCTGAGCATATCTTCAGGGCTCCCAAGACCACTGTGGGCTGCTCGACTGCTCAGTTCCCGTCATGTCTGCAGAGCAGGCCCCCCTGGCGCAGCTCTGAAGTCACAGACTTTCCTCAGTCACTGCAGATGCTGCCTGGCTGCCCTCTGCTTTATTACAGCAGAGAACTCTAAGGCTTGTCTCTTTGTTTGTATGGTTTGCTGACAATAAGGTTCCCTACCTGGATGCTTGGGGAATCCCCTTCTTGAATTTGCATGTATAATTTCCTTCCCTTTCTCTCTGAAACTTTCCTGGCATACTTAGTTCATCTCCGCAAGACAGTGTTTGCTGTTACTTGTTTTTGCACTTTACAGAAACAGTGTCATAGAGAAGCCACGGTGTTTTGCGTGGGTGTCTCACAGGCAGAGAGCAAATCGGCTCCCACACTGCACATCTCACTCCTCTGCAGGGACTGCTCTGGTGGAAGCCGGTGCCCCAGGAGCAGCCCTCAGACAACTGAGACTAGAGGCGAAGGGCCTCGGGGAGGGAAGTCTGAAATGTGCTCGGTAACTGCTCTCCTGTCCCCTCGGGAGCCAGCACCGTCACCTGCTGTAGCCAACTAACATACTCGGACTGGCTACGCTTCCTCCCTGCCTCCCTCTGCCTACCTGACTGTGCTCCCCGCAAACAGGAAAGCTTCCTGCTAGCCCTGGTCTCAGTCTCTGCTTTCAGCGTCATCCAGGCTAAGAATATTCATACTTCTAAGATTCCTTTACCATGTTGTTGCACGTAGCTATAGTCAATCACTTTCACTGAGGTATCACAACAGTCCATTTCATTATAGAACTTATTATTTTCAGACGGAATCTCACTCAGTCGCCAGGCTGGAGTGCAGTGGCACGATCTCGGCTCACTGCAACCTCTGCCTCCCAGGTTCAAGCTATTCTCCTGCCCCAGTCTCCCAAGTAGCTGGGATTACAGGCATGTGCCTCCATGTCCAGCTAATTTTTGTGTTTTTAGTAAAGATGGGGTTTCAGCATGTTGGCCAGGATGGTCTCAATCTCTTGACCTCATGATCTGTCCATCTTAGCCTCCCAAAGTGCTGGGATTACGGCATGAGCCACATATGTCCACTTCCGTAAAATGCCTATGGAAGCATTTTCTCCACTTTTCTATTGAGTTTTGTGTCTTTATCCTATTGATTTCTGGGAGTTCACTAAATGAAATCATAATCAGTTACGTGTATTGCAAGTATCTCCTTCCCATTGTGTTTCTGCTTTCTTCGTGATGTCTTTCAATAAAAAGAACGTTTCAATGTACTTACCTTTCAAACTTATCTTCCAGCTTTGGCGTTTCTCCATCTTGTTTAAAAAATTCTTTCCAAATCTCTTACATTTTACATTTTATTCTGTAAAGTTCTAATGTTTTGCTTTCACAGTTAAATGTTTAAACCACCTGACACCGCTTCTTGCGTGTGGATAGCCAATGATCCAAGAACCATTTATGGTAGGCTCCTGTCATTCTGCTCCTGGCTTGCCATGTATCATTTCATACATGTTTCAGGGTCTATCTTATGTTTTGCTGATTATGTTGTCTCCCTTTACACCTACACTTAACATCTGTAGCTTAAAAATGAGTATTATACACAGTGGCATAAATTCCCCCCAAATTCTTTAGGAGTCTATGGACTTCTCCTTCTCTCTTTTTTTTTTTTTTTTTTTTTTTTTTGAGATGGAGTCTCACTTTGTCAACCAGGGTGGAGTGCAGTGGCACAATCTCAGCTCACTGCAACTTCCACCTCCAGGGTTCAAGCAATTCTCCTGCCTTAGCCTCCTGAATAGCTGGAACTACAGGCATGCACCACCACACCTGGTAATTTTTTGTATTGTTAGTAGAGATAGGATTCACCGTGTTAGCCAGGATGGTCTACATCTCCTGACCTCATGATCCACCCGCACTGGCCTTCCAAAGTGCTGGGATTGCAGGCATGAGCCACCACGTCTGGACTCTCTTGGCTTCTCTTGGCCTATGGCTCTTTGATATAATTTTACAGTTAGGTTGTTAAGTCCTACCCACCCCACAGAAACACTTGTTGGAATTTTTAATGCAATAAATTGAATCAGATTTGGAAAAAAAGTCATCTTTACAGTACTGAGTTAGCCTACCCATTCTATGAATATGGTATATCCTTCCATTTATTTAGGTTTCATTTAATGTCTTTTAATAAAGTTTCATACTTTTCTGCATACACAATTGTCACATTTTTTGTTAGATGTAGTTCTAAGTTCCTTATTTTTGTGCTACTGTAAATAATGTCCTTAAACAATTTATGTTTTCTGTCTATGGCTGAAGTATAAAGATACAATTGACTTTTGGTATATTAACCTTCTAACCAACCTCATTATTTCTAATTGTTTGACTGTAGATGGCTTATTCCTGATTTTAAAGGGAATACTTTCAATGTTTCCCCCTTTAAGAATAAAACAGTTCTGTTAAGTTTGTATATGTGTTTTTCCTGTAACTTGTTTTTCTATAAATTTGTCCATTACATCTAAACTGTCAAATGTGTAGTCTCCCGGCAACTTTTTGATCTCTTCTGTATCTGTAATTACATCTTCCTTTTCATTCATAATAGTGGTTATTTGTACCTTCTCTTTTTTATTCTTGCACATTCTTACTATATTTGTCTATTTTGTTAGTATTTTCAAGGAGCTCCCTTTGGCTTTGTTTATCCTCTTTATTGTACCTTTATAGTCTATTTCATTAATTTCTGTTCTTATCTATTGTGTTCTTTAAATTTATTCATTCTTCCTTTTCTAAGTAAATCTGATCGCTTCTTCCATTTTCAATTGTCAATCTTTCTAGGTATCAAAGTCTATTAATTTCCATTACAATTTCTTCTTTGACTAATGAGTGATTAGAATTTTTTACATTTCCAAATATGTTAAGGCCATTTATCCTTTTGTTATTTATTTCTAACCTAATTAAATTGTGGTCAGAGAATGTGATCTCCTTGATATGGATTCTTTGAAATGTTTTGATACTTACTCCACACACTAAAAATTACAGGATCAATTTTTTAAAGATAGTCCATGTTTACATCAGAACATCTCTAAAAGCTGCAGAATTCTGTACATGTAAATTATACCTTGTTGTGTTCTTTATTACATTAAATTTTCTGTCTGAATCTATCAACAATCAATATGTATTGAAATTTCCCCTTTTGAAGACAGATTGACCAATTTCTACCTCTATTTTGATCCATTTTTTTTTCTATACATTTTGCAGTGGTTTAATCAGAAGTATACTGTTATATTTGAGGCGAGATTAAGGGACCAACACCAAGACAAAAGTATGCCAAATAGCAGGGTTTATCAAGCCAGCGACCACGGAGGCCTCGCGTCTCTCCAACCCCTGGCCCCGAATGAAGGATGTTAAGACCTTTCATACCCGTAAAAAATCACTTTGGAAGTGAAGATGAGGGGCAGGGGGTGGGGGTGAGGGGCTTTAGACATTCCGAGGGCTAGTGGCACCTTCAGGGCGGAGATGAGGGTGAGGGACGGGGGTGGGGGGTTTCGGATATTCCAAGGGCCAGGACATTTTTGACATTCTTAAGTGATTCACGAAAAAGTTAAGATTAGCATTTGTTTACACATTGTCTGGGTAGGGTGGCAGTCACAGTCCTTAATTACTTATTCATATTGGGCTACAGAGAGCAGTTTCAACAGAAAGCCGAGGTATGGTTGAGGTATGCAGGTTTATGGGGCTTTTACCATGTCACACGCAAGCATAAAATTGTACCTGTTTGGTATATGTAATGAGCCCCTCTCTAACAAAGCTTTTTGACTGAAAGTCTATTTTTGTCTGATATTGAAATGGCTCTGCCATTACTCTTTTGGTTGATATCTGCCTACTTTATTTTCTATATCCTTTTACTTTCAATCTCTTCACTTTTTCATGTTTAAGATGTGACTCTAAAAAGAGCGTATAACTGGGTTTTGGTTTTCAAGTTTAACTAACAATTTATGTCTTTCAACAGGTAAGTTTACTCCTCTTACACTTATTGAGATCATTGAAAAATCCTGATTTGTTTTTCACTTTTCTTTTGCCAGGGTCTTGCTCTGTCACCCAGGCTGGAGTGCAATGGCACCATCTCCACTCACTGCAACCTCTGCCTCCTGGGTTCAAGTGATTCTTTTGCCCCAGCCTCCCGAGTAAATGGGATTACAGGTGTGTGCCATCACGCCCAGATAATATTTGTATTTTTAGTAAAGGCAGAGTTTCGCCATGTTGGCCAGGCTGGTCTCGAACTTCTGACCTCAAGCGATACGCCTGCCTCGGCCTCCCAGAGTGCTGGGATTACAGGCGTGAGCCACTGCACCTGGCCTTGATTTGTTTTAATATTTTTGTTTTCTATGTTACTTGTCTCACTTTTTCCATGTTTGTATCTCCTTTCTTACTTTGTATTTTTTATTGACATTTTTTTCTAATTTCATTTTTTCTTTCTACCAATTTAGAATTTATATAGGTATTTTTTAGTAGTTTCAGCCTGAAGTTTTACCACTCATACGTAATTTACAAGGTCTAAAATTAAACTACAAATGAGCTATCCCCTCCGGTTTCTACAAGCCATGTTTTCTGACAGACTATTGAGAATGCCAGTTTCCTGAAATTCTCATCGGGATATTCCGTTATATTTTTCAGGTCTTCTAGATACTTTTTCCTTTTCATGTTCTGCAATATATTCACAGATCACATTGTTCAATTTTTTCCTCATTACTTATTAAAAAAAGGTGATGAGTGAATGACTCGGTATGGATACCTTGCACTTGGTGAAGCTTTCTGTTGATTTGTCTGGTAGTTATACGCCTTCATCTACGTCCATAACTCCAAGTCTGATTCAGAGTGTCTCAAAGCATACATCAGGTGTAGCAGGTTATTTTTCAAATAGTACCTCTCTCTTATCCTACTGTTTCTCCAGACTGTTTTGATCCAAACAACTACACAAAAATCTACAATTTCCAAATTAAATTGTGACAAGGGTTCCTTCATCACAACCCCTACATATATACGGTACTTTGCTTGTGAACTCTATTCCCTCTTCCTACCAAATTTTCTTACAGCTTTGAAATTTGCCTAGACTTCCTAAAATGATGATGGCCCAGGGCAATGTGCAATAATCTGGGTAAAAAGAGAAACGATGATGTGGCTGAAATATACAAGTATGTATCTTGCAAATATAATTCATGGTTATTTTCCATATAAATCATCTCAAATCAAGATTTTATTTTCTCTAACAGATCTGCTCTGAAAAGAACAGTCATGAACAGGGGTGAAGTCATGGGCATTCACTGCTTCTTTAATTGCATTTTCGGGAAAACTCTGCAGTTCTATTTTTAATATTTGATTACGCCATCAATAGAGCTATATTCCACAAAAGCAATTGCGTTTTGCTCGGCAAAATATCAGAATGGAATAATATGTTGCATATTAATAACTGTAAGAATAGAAGCCATTTAGAACACTTTAGAATAATGGTTGAGGTAATTTGCTCAGAATTTACAGCAAATGTGTTTTAAAGACCCACAATCATGGCGTCCAGTATGAAGTCCAAGTTATGCACGACAGGAACTGTAAAAGCACAGGGAGCCCAGTATTTTATCAAAACATTAATACCAGCACTACTAAAAACCTAAGCTTTTATCCAGTAAAAGCTTTTTTGTACATGGGGAGAGCTGGTAAGTATCCCCTACTTACCAGCTCTCCCCATGTACAAAAGCATTAGCATTCAATGTAATATGCTTTCCTTTTCTTTAAGGGCTTTGTCAAGATATCTAGAGAGTAGTGAAGTGGTAGCGCTTAACTAACACAGGAGTGGCAAACAGTTGGCAACTCCGTTCCTTGACCCAGAGGGACAATGCTCATCTATCACCACACCCTCTGTGCCCAGTACAGAAGCCACCTTGGAATCCTTCTGACACAGTATGTCAGGGCACCATGACTTAGAATTTGCGTTGGCATGCCAGATCCCACCTACCTGAAAGCGCTAAATAAGTAGGTAAGGGCAGTTAGGAGAATGTGGTTATATATTTGATTCACGATTCCAAAAGGCAGTTCGGGGTTGCACAGGTCCTTGGTTTCCAGGTAGGATGGAGTAGTTAGCAGCTCATCAGCGTCCCCAGTAAGAACAGGAAAAGCTCAATACGATATGGAAATCAATTCTTCAAAAATGGTTGAGAGTGACAAAATGCAAATAGGCTGGAGAGAGGAAGGAACCTCCCTCCAAGAAGGGAGCTAAACTCTTTGAAGCTTCTTTTATCCTAGAGGTGTTGGCCAATTCTGGGCATAAGTAGGACCCCGAGGGCTCTGGCTATGCGCCCGCTGAAAGCCAGTTCTGGGGAGACCCCAGGAGGGTGAAGGGCAGAGACTTGGGGTTCAAGCACAGGGTTGGCTTTTCCCTTAGGATATGTTTCCAATTCTGAGAGTAAGAGACTTAAATCTTAACGAAAGGTCACTGGAAAGATAAAAACTGTAATTGGGAAACACAAGAGGGAGGGGCTGTGAGAATATAAAAGACTCTCATTTGAAAACTCTAGAAGGCAAGGACACACAACAGCAAGACTGAACCTCACCCCCGCTGCAAACCAGCTGAGTCAGCACAGAGTCCTTGCTTTAGTGAAGGTGATGGACACCAGATAAACGGACAATAAAGTTAGCTGACTTCAAAACAATCACAGTTATCACGTCCAAGAAAACAGAGAGAAGATGAACAAAATAAATGAAAAGAAGAATTTCACCAGAAAACTATAATCTGCAAAAATAATCAATGAGAAAATATAAAACTAAAAAAATACAACGTTTAAAATTAATAACTCAACAGATGGGCTTAACAGCGCTAAATTAAATTAGATACAGAAGACAGGGCTAATAAGCTGGAGGACAGGTCAATTAAAACAAATACCCAAACTGAAACATAAGAAGGAAAACAAGTTTTAAAGATAATTAGACATAGGACACAATGAATGTGCTTAGTGTACGTGATTCAAGTCCCATTCAGAGTAAAAGAGAACAGGGTAGAAGAAATGATGGCCATGAATTTTCTGAAACAAACAAAACGGCTAATCTCAAATCATTCAATAAGCTCTGCAAAGCTAAGGTGGCCAATTACACAAAAGAAAAAAAACCTAAAGAAAAAGGAAAACCTTCAAAGCAGTGAAGAAGTGGGTCTGGACACACACACATCACCTTCAAAGAAGTAACAGAAAGACTGGCAGTCATTTTCTAACAGAAATGACGGAAACCACCTTCTAAGTCCTGAAAGGAAATAACTGCCAACCTAGAATTCTATCACCAAGAAAATATCCTTCAAAATAGGAAGCTAAATAAAAATGTTTCTGAGACAATCAAAGCAGATTTTGTCATCAGCAAACTTACACTAAAGAAAAGAAAAAGGAGCCAGAGAAAAACCCAAATAAGGAGGAAGAAATGAAGATTGATGGAAGGGATGACTATTGACTGCTACCAAACTCTGGAAGTTATGAAAAGGACAGACAGGTGGTACTGATTTAGCCAAATTAAGAAAGACGGTCCTAAAGCAGCAACAGCAGCAGCAGAGAAAGGAGAACAACCCAGCGTGCATCTCAGAACCCTCAGAAGACTCAGGCGCAAGTCTCAATGGGCAGCTCTGGAAATGGGGCTAATTTGCTATAGAAGGCTTGAAGGATTTGGGGGCTAATCAAGGAAGTAGATATGGCCAAAGGAGGCAGTAACACATGCAAGCTTTCTTGGGTGGTGCTTAAGCAAGGTTATGTGGGAGGAGAAGTCCCTCACAGTATGACACATCCACAGGCTTCAAGCAAAGGGTCTATCCAGAAGGGGAAGAGGACAAGGGAACTCCTGGGGAAAGGGGGTCCGAGAGGAGGCTGACGTAGCCAGGTGGTCGCTTGTGGCAGCACAGCAGGGGGTCCCGGGGTCAGAGAGCTTTGGCGGTAGCAGTGGCTTGCAGCTTTATAACCACGAGGCTGTATCTTACCATAGGCCAGCAGGAGCTAGAAGAGGTCTCACAGGGTATGCAAAGCAGGCAGGCTCTTAATGGCTAAAAGTCTGCTAATTCAGGCTATTTGAAAAAATAACAGATGTGTACGAATTTGAGTTTGGTGCCAGTGGGTTTCTGAGCTAAGAGATCTCAGCCTGCTATGAAGAAATAAACAACCTAGGGGCCAATCTACAGAGGCCACCTTTGGCTCCTCTGTATGGCACTTGGGAAGGAGGGCTAAGATAAGAAAGGGAAACTTGGACAGCTACTTGAAAACAGTTAGATTCCCCCTCCCCACATCCTAGCAGAATTCTGAAGGGCTGTGCCCCTAAAAAGAAGAAGACAGGTCTGTGCTGTGGACTGACCAGCCCAAACCCGCAACGCAGCAGCACGAGGCCACAGAAGGCATGCTGATGCTGGTCCCACCGGGCCTCTGCCCCTGTGGCATCTTTTCAGATGAAACGTGCTTCACAAACCAAGGCCAGCAAAGACCTGAGATCCAGAAAATGACCCAGCAGAATTCCAGAGATGACAGCAAGAGGGACCCCGGGCTGACAGCTGTGTACAGGCCTAGAAAGCCACCATCCCAAGAGAAGAAAATGAAGCCCAGAGAAGAACATGGAAACAGAAACATAACCTGCTAGAGCTGACCTGAGTCCGTTCTACCGAGAGGCTATTGCAAGAGGAGGTATTGATGAAGGCGAGGCAAGTACAGACTTCAAGAGTAAGTTAAAGTGATCATACCACCCTACACAGCTCCGCAGTGAATAATACTTGCATAAGCATAAATCCAAATGCTGACTAAACTTGTAATATACTCACTCTGGAGGGTGAGGGCGAGGAAGCAGACAGAATGAAAAGCAAATCCTCATTGCCATAATCAGATCCCTACAATGATATCTAAAACCGATGAATCAAAGAGAACAGAATTTGTATCTCATTTAGAAATGTGGAGACACAGTCCCAGGGAAAAAACCTGAATTAAAATAGTTGCCTCTGGGCAAGTTACAGCAGGGAACTACTGGGGTTTCCTATTTACCATTTGACTTTTTAAGATGATGTTAAAAAATAATTTTAAAAACAGATAAACACGAATATTTTTCCTTGTAATAACATAAAACTTGAAATGCTCAAACGATGTAAGTAACACCAGCATTTATAAAACCTGCAGGAAAACAGCTGATCATTTTATATATTTTTTTTAATATAAAGAGAGCTTACTCTTCTAAATTAAGCCAAAACTCCCAAATCTCTCCATTTTTCATGGTGCCATGGGCAAAAGCAAATCTGATGTTTCTACCCTCAAAACACCAAAAGGATTAAGATCAGCTAATTTCTTCAATTATGACTTCGTGAGTAATGGACTCGAAGTTCTGGACAGCAGCCAACCTCCTGCCAGATGCTGAAGACAGCACGGTGGAGGCCTGGAAGAGAACTCAGAATGAGGACACATTACAGGCATGGTGGCACATGCCTGTAATCTCAGCACCTTTGGAGGCTGAGGCGGGTGGATTGTCTGAGGTCAGGAGTTCAAGACCGGCCTGGCCAACATGGTGAAACCCCATCTCTACTAAAAATACAAAAAATTAGCTGGGCATGGTGGTGGACACCTGTAATCCCAGTTACTCTGCAGGCTGAGGCAGGAGTATTGCTTGAACCCTGGAAGCAGAGGTTGCAGTGAGCCAATGTCAGGCCATTGCTCTCCAGCCTGGGCAATAAGAGCAAAACTCTGTCTCAAGGAGAAAAAAAAAAAAAAGGAATGAGGACATGGCCACTGACTGGTGCTGAGCAGGTTACCTCTCACCCAGGATGGGGACCCCCCCCACACCATTATCTGCTCTCCTGCCTCTCCAGGGGCTTAGCAGCACTGCGACAGTAGACTTCAAATTATAGAACAGAAAGAAATGTTAAATTCTTGGACCTGAATAAAGGGAACGGCAGGGTAAACTCTGGGATTTTGCAGGGGAAAGTCAGCAAGTTTGTGTGTTAAATGAGGAAAGAGGGCGGGGCAAGGTGGCTCACGCCTGTAATCCCAGCACTTTCAGAGGCCAAGGTGGGTGGATCACAAGGTCAGGAGTTCAAGACCAGCCTGGCCAACATGGTGAAACCCCATCTCTACTAAAAATACAAAAGTTAGCCATGCATCATGGTGGCGTGTGTCTGTAACCCCAGCTACTCAGGAGGCTGAGGCAGGAGAATTGCTTGAACCTGGGAAGCGGAGGTTGCAGTGAGCCGAGACTGTGCCACTGTACTGCAGTTTTGGCAACAGAGCATTACTCCAGAGAGAGAGAGAGAGAGACAGACAGACAGACAGACACACAACAGAAAGATCCTAGTGGCTGTAAGGCCAAAGAGTCACGGTGCACATGAGAATAACATGGTCAAGTTAAAATGCACACCACGGGAAAGAAAATGCTGCAACCCTGAACAACCCGGCCTCCCCCAAATGTGACCTTGGAATCTTCTTTCTACTTCAGAATACACAATTAACATCTTGTAAACATAGCTGTTTACTATACACATTAGTGAAAATGCTGGCACAAGAAATTATAGTGGGAATTTAGAGAGAGATAAGGTAGAGTTTTTTTCCTTCACAATGAAAATCTCATCTTCTGACTATGTATATAAATAGTATACCCTCACGCTGCTAAATTTAGTTTACATGAAAATTCTAGAGAAGAATGTAAAATTCACCCACACCACCATATACAATGTTTAAGTGTATTCATACCTAGATTTTTTTTCTGTTTATAAAGTTTGATTTTTGTATAAGGACTAGGTTCACAGTACACAGTTTTTCCTTTAAAAATATATCACAGACGAATATTCAGACTGTCTCAATTTTCTCTACTATGGGTAAAAAATGAGGCTGATATTGCCACTGACTGTTCTGTCCTGTCTGGTAGGCTCCAGCCTCTCAGGTGAAAGGAGCACAGGAGAAGGTAAAGGCTGCCTTGACCTCCAGTGACCCAACATCAGGTCATCCACGACAGGGAGAAGAGGTACAGACAGGGGCCCTGCAAATCTTTGGTTTATTTATTCTGTTCTTAACCACGAGACAGGGAAGAAATGCCAGGTGGTGCCCCGGGCATCCTCAAGCTCACAGCTTTTTCCACACATTTCCTTTTATGTACAACTCGAGTCTTTCTGAAAGTTGTCTTCTACACAAATTGCTACCAAACTCCTCCCCAGTTCCTCTCTCACTGCAGGCACAAGACCAGTACGTCTTTGTTAGGTCTGTGTCTCTAAGTATCTTCTTCTTGCTGCCCAAGTTGTATTTCTAATTCTGCTGACGAAGTAGATTCTATTTCCATCCTCAAAACCCATCAGATATATGACATATCTGCAAACGCCATAATGGGGCGATTATACTTTTATGACTGGTTTTAAATCTTCTTTATCCTGTTTGGAGTTATATTTTTCTACTGCGTTCTATTTGATCATAAGTGGACACTCCCACTTTCCTTCACTTGGCCACTGCCAGGTATCTCTTTGCCAATGCGTTGGTCTCTTATTTTAAGCTTTTTTTTTTCTCTCTTCTTCTTTTTGCCAATAGTATCTGTCTGATTTTTGCTTTTTACCCCAATCTAAAAGCACTGTCTTTTAATAGAGGAAAGTAAGCAATACCTTTAGTGTGGCAGCTAACATATCTGAATTATTTCCTGCCATCTTATTTTTAGGCTTATTTACTATATTTCCTTACTTTTTGTTTAGTTTTCCTGTCTTTTGCTATTTTGTTCAAGTTTGTTGTTCACTTTTTCTAATGTTTTGGAAATTACATATCAATTATGCTAAATTTTTAAATATATATTTGAAATTACATATCTAATAAGTATATATCAATAGGACAGATACCTATAGGCTCTATGCAACATGGCAACATTTCTACCTCACCCTACCTCCCAGATTTTATCAAAAGCACATTAGCACCAACAATTCAAACTTTACGTTTCATTGGTTTCATCGCTTACTTCTGCAGCATTTATAACAATGTTTCCTGTTTCCTGATTTATCTTAATAATTAAATTATTAAAGATAATTATTTATTTATTTATTTATTTTTGAGACGGAGTTTCACTCTTGTTACCCAGGCTGGAGTGCAATGGCGCGATCTCGGCTCACCGCAACCTCCGCCTCCTGGGTTCAAGCAATTCTCCTGCCTCAGCCTCCCGAGTAGCTGGGATTACAGGCACGTGCCACCATGCCCAGCTAACTTTTGTATTTTTAGTAGAGACGGGGTTTCACCATGTTAACCAGGATGGTCTTGATCTCTTGACCTCGTGATCCACCCGCCTCGGCCTCCCAAAGTGCTGGGATTACAGGCGTGAGCCACCATGCCCAGCTTGATTTATTTTTTAATAATAAAGATATTAAGTAATTATTTAATATTAATTCTCGGCTGATTGCAGTGGCTCACACCTGTAATCCCAGCACTTTAGGAGGCTGAGGCAGGTGAATGACATGAGGCTGGAAGTTCAAGATCAGCCTGACCAACACAGAGAAACCCCCTCTCTACTAAAAATACAAAATCAGCCAGGCACGGTGGTGTGAACCTGTAGTCCCAGCTACTCGGGAGGCTGAGGCAGAAGAATCGCTTGAACCTGGGAGGCGGAGATTGCCATGAGCCAAGATCGTGCCATTGCACTCCAGCCTAGGCAACGAGAATGAAACTCTGTCACAATAATAATAATAATTATTATTATTATTATTTTCCTAATTTGGCTTGTACACTACAAGTAATTTCTTTTTTTCAGAAATGGCATGCAGAAATTTTGAGTCCACTGTGTAGCTGAAAATGACTTTCATGTACCCATTCACATAAATGAGCTTACAAATCTTGCATGCAGAAAGCCTAGAGGAATCTTGCTTAACAACCGGTTCCTTCTAAAATTTACAAATGTTGCTGCATTATCTTCTACCATTTGACTTTGTGGATTAAAATCCAGTATTAATCTGATTATCTTATTTTAAAATAGCCTGCTTCGTCATGTTTAATGCTTATCTTTCATTTTTTTATTACTGAAATTGAGAAAATTATCTATTACATGAATCAAAACTAAAACAAAAACACCTCCTATATGTCTGTCTGATGTCTTACGTCTACTTTCCACGACCCTTAGCTTTACTCTCATAATTTCTCCACTTTTGTCTCGTTCCTCTCAGTTGCAGAATAGATCCCCCAGGTGATGTCCTAACTCACTAATCCAATATCGGTAAACTGGTTTCCTTCCCACAGGAACATTTTCGTGCCCTCTGTCTGCCTCCACTTCACCGTCTCTTCTTTTGCAATGTGGCAGCTTTCAGATCTCACAGGTCATGAGCCAGAGTTGTTCTGAAGTTTTACTCCACTTCTCTGTTTCACTATGTGCCCCTGACTCCAGTGGCTTTTGGAGTTGGTATGTGATATATCCTAAACATTCACAGATGCTGCAAAATGCACGGAGTGGTCAGTGTGATGCCCAAAGCATGGACAGTGCATTGCATACAGAAGTAGAAAAGAATTGTCCAATCAGGACTAAACATGATGGCTTTGACCTACTGTGTGCAGAAAATAAGTGATAAGAGAAAACGAAAGAAAACTGTAGACATGTGGGCCTCCAGATGGACATTATCTTAGGGGTACTTGGTTTCTTTTTGTTCTTTGACCCTATGTGACTTATTTTGTTATATTTAAAGCAAACTAGCAATTTCTGCTCTATATTTAAAGTATTTTTATGTCTTTATAAACACTGAACGTATTTTCTATTAATTGTTTTGATTATTCCATTCTCAAAGCTTTCCAGGCCTGATCATATTCAAAGAAGTGACAGCACTCTCCTCCATTGTTCATAAGAATCATGGAGGAGTGAGGCTGAAAAAGAAGACTGCCTGAGCCCCAACCCCCCAGAGTCCAATTTGGGGTGCCTGAGATATAGCCCCACCTGTTAGTTTCCTATTGCTGCTGCAACCAATTTCCAAAAACTCAGTGGCTTAGAACAATACAAAATTATCACCTTATATCTTTTGAGGTCAAAAGTCCAAAATGGATTGGGTTGGTAGGACTGAGCTCCTTCTGGAAGCTCGAGGGGAGAGCCCCTTTCCTTGCCTTCTCTAGCTTCCAGGGGCTGCTCTCAGCCCTTGGCTTGTGGCCCACAGCACTCTGAGCTCTGCTTCCATCCTCACCTCTCCTTCTCTGACTCTCCTGCCTCCCTCTTTCCCTTATGAGGACCCTTGTGACTGCCTCAAGCCCATTCAGATAGCCCAGCATAACCTCCCCATCTCCAAACCCATAACTTCGCCACATCTACAAAGTCCCTTTTGGATGTAAGGCAATACATTCATAGGTTCCAGGGATTAGGACGTGGACATCCATGTGGGAGTGGGGGTACGATTCTGCCTTTACACCTGGAAACCTGCACTTTGAACAAGAACCAGCAGAGTGCCTGGTGAGAAACACCAAATGAGAAGCCACTACATGGCGGCTGGAGCTTTTTCTTTTAGGACGCGCTTCAGACCCATCACCTTGAAAGTCTGAAACCAACAGAGTGATGAGTAAATGTATCATAATACAAATAAAACACCATTCTTGACAATTTATTAAGATAAAATATTGCAGTGTGTACCTAAATCTACTCAGAATTCATTTTTAAGTGAAAAGTTAAATGACAAAATAGAAATGTTTAAGAATCAACGGGGAAAAATAAAAGTCAACCCAAAAGCCAAGTCCGCTTTCCACAGCAGAATCAAGATGACACCCTACGGAGACTCCGATACATTCAAAAACCGTATTTCCACGTATGTTTGTTTTTTGAGAAAGAGTCTCGCTTTATCACCCAGGCTGGAGTGAAGTGGTATGATCTTGGCTCACTACAACCTCCGCCCCCTGGATTCAAGCGATTCTCCTGTTTCAGCCTCCCAAGTAGCTGGGATTACAGGTGCCCACCACCATACCTGGCTATTTTTTGTATTTTTAGTAGTTTCACCATGTTGGGCAGGCTGGTCTTGAACTCCTGACCTCAGGTGATCCATGCACCTCAGCCTCCCAAAGCGTCGGGATTACAGGTGTGAGTCACCGTACCTGGCCACTTCCATGTTATAAAGCTTCACTTTTCTATTTGTCTTAAGCTTTTTTACCAAAAAAAAAAAAAAAAAAAAAAAAAGTAAAATTTCTGAATTGTTTAAATACAGTATTAGGAAACAGAACTTAAAAGGCCAGTCTTCTTAGTACATGCTCAAATTCCAAATGTGTCACTATTTCTTTAATAAATAGTGCCACACTGACAGATTTCATAATGCAGGGTTTCCTGTGCTGCCATTCACCGGCACACACAAAAGTGAGTGTAATGAAGATGTCAAGAAACAGCATCCCATTTAGAAACCCTGAAATACAAAAATGCAACTATCAGTCATCCCTAATGCTGGCCAAATAAAAGGTTTTAAATATAGTCATGGGTCACCAGTGTCACAGGCAACAACATTTGCTGCTCAGAGAGGCAGCAGAATCTGCAGCACTGAGGATTTGCTGGGGAGCTGATGAGATTTGCCCACTTTGAACTTGCTCTCAACTGACATACCCAGATCTGTTTTCACATTAGCCATCAAAATGATAGGTCTCCCGCATGCTATGCCTGCACTGTTACTATCTATCTACCTGTCTGTCTGTCTGTCTGTCTATCTATCCATCCATCCATCCATCCATCCATCCAGGTCTCCTGCATCCTATGCCTGCACTGTTAATATCTATCTAGCTTTCCATCTATCTATCTTTATATCTTTATCTATCATCTGTCTGTCTGTCTGTCTGTCTGTCTATCTATCTATCAATCTATCTATCTATCTATCTATCTAATCTGTCTGTCTGTCTATCTATCTACCTATCTTGAGATGGGGCCTTTCTCTGTGGCCCAGGCTGGAGTGCAGTGGTGCGATCTTGGCTCACTGCAGCCTCCACCTTTCAGGCTCCAGCAATCTTCCTACCTCAGCGCCCCCCAAGTAGCTGGGATGACAGGCACACTCAACCATACCAGGGTAATTTTTAAGATTTTGTAGAGACAGGATCTCACTATGTTCCCGGGGCTGGTCTTGAACTCCTGGCCTCAAGCAATCCTCCCATCTCGGCCTCCTACAGTGCTAGGATCACAGGCATAAGCCACTATGTCCAGCTAATATTTAATTTTTGAATTTGGGAATCCCACATTGGAGCTGGGATTTTGTACTTACATATATACTCTCTACCACACGTAACCCATTAAAAATGTCACCTTCTTTGCTGGTTGCAGTCCTTCCTCCCCTCTGTCCTAATTCTGACAGGATCTGGTGGGCAGGACAAATCTGTCTGTGGTTGAAACCTATGGACAGCCATGAGCTGAAACTATGGACTCCATAGCTCTCAAAGGAGTACAGGGAAGCAGGTGTGGAATGCCAACAGGGCATGTGCCCAATACGGGCCAGTGTGAGGGTACTTCCACAATGGGGCCAGGGTGAGGGAAGGAGTCCCACTTCAAGAAGCCATTACCCAAAGGTGCTCCTAGTGAGCCGGGTGACTTCATTCATCCATGCCTGATGTAAAGCCACCTACATACCCCTGTCTGTAAAACAGAGTTGGGTACAGACTTTCAAATATCTATTGAACCTTTCCTTTCTCTGAAGCCCAGAAACCTGTGTTACAGATCCCAGCCACATGTACACACTGTCTCTAAGGAGAAATCAATTCTGTGGGGAAAACCTGGGAATGGAGGAAGCAGGAATGAGAAACAAAGTGGGAAGAGGCGAGAAGGCTTTCTCTTTCAGAAGGTGAGTTAAGAGATACTATCTGCTTCCCTCACTGACAGAAGGCTCATCCCATGGCTGGCTCCACCCATCCTGCCAGCCACAGTTCAAAGACCACAGGCTCAGAGAGGCCCCTGCTGAGCCCGCAGTCCATAGCACAGCCCTGGTCCCTCTCTATGGCCTTGCAGTTTCATCTCAAACATGTATCTCTGTATTAAATGGTTTCCTTTTTTTTTTTTGCCTGAATCTCCGGCTTCAGAATGCATCCTTGCCAGGCAGAGGCCTAGTGTGTCTTCTCCAAAGAGGTGTTTCCAGCTCCCAGCACAGGCCTGGCCCACAGCAGGGACTATGATCGTTATGAATGCATTGAGAGACTGGGCATGGTGGCACATGCCTGTAATCGCAGCTACCCGGGAGGCTGAGGCAGGAGAACTGCTTGAACCCTGGAGGCAGGCAGAGGTTGCAGTGAGCCGAGATTGCGCCACTGCACTACAGCCTGGCGATAGAGCAAGAGTCCGTCTCAAAAAAAAAAAAAAAAAAAGAAAGAAAAGAAAAGAAAAAAAAGGACTCCATCTCAAAAACAAACAAACAAAAAAGAATGCATACAGAGATGGGTGAGGCAGAATGGGAGGAAGGAGGGAGGAATGGAGGTACACCCATCACCCGGTACAACAAGGCCTAATCTGACCTAGCTTCAACTTTCCTGGAGATCACCCTCTCCCCAAAAAAGGACCAATGACCCACTCTGAGTCAGATGGACTGACATAAGGAGAGAAAGGCAGCGTCCGATAAAACTGTGTTAGAGATCCTCACGGTTGCTGGGTTCCTGCTCTTACTGACACTGCTCCAATGAGCTCCCCAATGTCTCTCTGGTAACTCCTTTGCCCACGGCTACCCAAAGCTGGCTTCTGCTGCTTGCCCTAAATATACCCTGTTCCAGAAGCATGCATTCAGGGTTGCTGAGGCACACTGTGGGCCCAAAATATTTTCAAGCTTTACATCTGGGCACTCTACCTGTTAATCCTCACAAGGACCTAAAGAGGGAAACTCAATTATAATCTGGTATTCTAAGGATACCAGTGACCGGGTCAGGTAACCCGCTTCAAATCACACTGGCAGTAACAGGGCAGCCACGGTTTAAACCCAGGCCACTGGACTCTAGCATCGGGTTTCTGAACCAGCACACAAATCTCCCTCCTGCGATGCCACGCTGGCCCCTGCAGGTATGGTTTATTGCCATAAGTAAAGAATCCTATATAACTTACGTTTTTTATGAATCTAAAATTTTGATAAGACAGGTCTACTTAAAGTAGGAGCCACCTGTGTCATTTTGAATCTTCTGCAACTGCTAGACCATGCTTTGAATCATTCTCCTAAAAATATAATTTTATCACTTGCCCCGGAGATGTTTTACAGTCATGCTTTCAGCAAAAACATAACCCACAAAATAAAAGTTACTTTGTGAAACCCCCTCCCAAAATTTATATAACATACATAACCACTTTTCTCAAAATTATTTTTACATCTAAACAATGGTAAATTCATTGGTCTGATTATAATATGACTTTATACTTCCCAGCATCTGCAAGCACAGAACATATAGAACTCAGCCTGAGGAAAAGCAGTAAGCAAATTAAAAAGTAAAAGAAATCTTAGCCTAGGTTCACACACACAAAATTCAAATGACAACTTGTACAGGGGAAGGGAGAGGGAAGTGGAGGCAAAAGAGATCCATCCATTTGCCTCTCATTCCAGGTCTAAGAATCCTCATTTTCTATTCTTCAAATTAATGAAATGAACACAGGCCACTTTGATTAGGAAGTCTGAAAGAATGGAAACTCGGTGGTATTTGCATTTCCTTTCAATGTGAACAGGCTATTTTGGTAGCTAGCAAAACCATGACAAATTGCCCGAGATTTCATCCTTTGTTGCTCTAAAATGGCTCTCTGGCCGTAATGTTCCGTATCACTGCAAAACGCACTTACCTTTAAATAGGCAGGCAAAGTGCATTGTGTTAAATATGAAATTAGCGACTCAATGAATGGAGTCTAATTTTAATTTAAAAGACTTCTGCTAACTTCAGGCAATGCCTGTTCCTTCCTGTTTATAACCTCAATTCCAATTTTCAGCAGTTCAAATAAATCCCACCTCCGGCCCTGGGCCTTGGTCCCACCCACCTCTGCCCCAGACACCCGGCCCAGCCTCCCAGGCCCTTTGCCTGCCCCGCACACCTGCCATGTCTGACCTCCTGGGCATGGGTCTGTGCTGCCTAGGAGGCTCTTCGCCAGGTCCACATCACAGATGCCTCATCACCATCCTGGCCTGGGCTAAACATCATCTCCTCCCAGTAGCTTTGCCTGAAGAACTGCTGGGATGTCTTCCCCACATCTGCACCATGTTAGATCACCTTACTCTTGGCGGTTAGTGCTGTTCCCATCTGACCCTCTCCCCCACACCGCTGAGATCAGGACCCTGGGTCCCCAGTGCACACTCCGGGAATCCAGCCGCAGCTGGTGACCGAGGCTGCAGGAGCCCACACCCAGGCCAGCATCCCCGACCAGGGGCTGGAAACAGCACGGTAGCCCACACCTACCTACAGGGCCTGGCAGGCCCCTCTGTGCCAGCACAGCTTCACCCCTCCCCTCCCCTCCTCTCTCAGCTCCCAGCTCTCAGCTGCAGCCTTCCCAGAGCCTGGGATCTATGCAGCTGAGGAGCCCTTGGCTCTCCCGGCAGGCCTGGAGCTGTCCGGCTCCACTGCCATTTTCTATGTGCTCTTGCAACCCCTCCTGCATCTGCAAGCCTCTATAAAGGTGTAAAGCCGCCCTGGGTAAAGTTCTCCATGACCCTAAGTGGTGTCTTTTTTACAAGTGAATCCCAGTACAAACAGGTCTCAATCACACCACTGCCCTGTCAGGAGCCAAGGAACGTGCCTGGGCCAGGAGTGCACTAGATCCAGCCCCAGCACTGGTGGCTGGGACTGTCTCCTGCCCGCAACATCACAGACAAGCGAGAGTGTCTAGCCTAGGATGGTAGGTCTCTGCCGACCCCAGGTCACTGGGTCTTCAGGCTGCATTTTCGTCATAGTGAATACTCAGGATGGAATAACGCAGTGAAGAGCTGTGCCCTGTTTCAAATGGACCCCAGGTGCTCCTTTCCAGTTTGCTCCTTTCCTCTTTAAACTAGTGGTATAAAATTCCCTTTACCCTTAGAAACTCAACTCCAATAGCGATTTAGCTACTTCTCTTTTTCTTAAGGTTGCTCATAGTAATTCACACATCCACGAGACAAAGACCAATTTATTTAATGGTACAAATCTCATTCTCCGTCACATAACACGGCTACTTAAAAATGCACTCTTTCGAGCTAAAATGAAATGATTCCCAGAATGTCCGTTTTAGTCAAATTTCGCTCTTGACAAGCCCAGAGAGAATCCCCATCGCGGGCTTCAAAGGCTGGCCCCAAGGCCCCGGCTGGCAGCTGGTGGGGATTCCCAGCAGGGGAAGCCTCCCCAGACCTTCCCTCTGCCACTGGCTGCCCCTCAATGGGGTCTCAAGGTCTCTCAGACACCTGACACAGACTCCTCCATTGAAAACAAACAAACAAACCCAGCTACTGACGAGTCAACCAATGTACTAGGGAGGCCAGTAACGACAAAGCTAGATCTGGGATCCAGACAAACCAGAACTCAGGTGAACAAGGAACGATCCTATCGGGTGACTTCACTCCTGGGGTGAGAACATGTGGAGTTCCTGCCATTCGATCGGGCAGGAGTTCAGATGTTGGACATCTTGCCATTTGTCATTTTCTGTACAATGTCAGGAATCATATTGTAAAACAGCTGACACTAACCTGGAGAAGCAAAATGTATCTATTTGATTCATGCGTAACACACTCAGATCACCTTTTATATGTTAGCAATACTCCACAGGTCTTGCCTACCTGCAAAGAGCCATGGGTCCCATCACCTCTACACACCCTCCAGAGGACACAAACTTCCTAAAGAAAAACAGCGCTGCCCAGCTGGTCCTGGGGTCAATCGTTTTTCAACTTTAAGAGAACTTTTATTCCCCAAAGATATTCCTGTGCAGAATCTAACACATAAAACAGACAAAAGTGGTGTTTTGTGAACAGAGATTTCTTTTGTAATTTCAGATTTAAAATATGTATTACATATTCAGTCAAGAGAACAAAGAGGTTGGAAACGGGCATGACGGAGGGCAGCTGAAGTTGTAACAGCCTACAGAAATCATCTACCTCTACACTTAATTTTTGCTGCCCAGTATCAAGAAAACTCTGAAAACAGATAGGTTTTTCTTTGCAATTTTAGGATACTCTCAAGTGAAATACTTTCAGAAGCTTGAAAACAAAATGCAAGGGAATACTGATGTCAATGTTGAATCATGAAGAGAAATCAATAAATGACTTATCTACTTGTTTCAATATTCTTACTTGGGGACAATGTTTTGCAAACATATCTGTAAAATTATGGGATTTCTAACAATGTTATATTTTGAAATATCAATCCAGTTTTTAGACAAAATTTCAAACGGTCAAATTTACTTTGTTTTCTATGCTGGACCCTAATCTCCAGTCCGAGAACTCAGAAGGCCCAAAAAGATCAAAAGGACAGGAAGAGGGGTGGCAAACAAAAATGAAAACACAACTTCCTGCCTCACTCTTAAACTGTCTTTTAGACGTTACATTCCACTTCATTAATCATCCAAAACCAAAGACCATGAAGCTGTCCTTGACCTTTCCTATCCCTTCAAACATCTCCCACTAGTGCAAAAGGCCAATGGAGAATCAGCTCATTGAAAAGAAATGGCTTTTTTCAGTAAATAATTATTTTTTTACTTTTTCTTTTTCTTTGTTTTTTTTTGAGATGGAGTTTTGCTCTTGTTGCCCAGGCTGGAGTGCAACGGCTATCTCCGCTCACTGCAACCTCCGTTTTCTGGGTTCAAGTGATTCTCCTGTCTCAGCCTCCCAAGTGTCTGGGATTACAGACATGCGCCACCATGCCCAGCTAATCTTGTATTTTTAGTAGAGATGGGGTTTCTCCATGTTGGTCAGGCTGGTCTCAAACTCCAGACCTCAGGTGATCCGCCTGCCTCGGCCTCCCGAAGCGCTAGGATTACAGGTGTGAGCCACCGTGCCCAGCAAACGATGATTTCTTAAAGCCTAAAGTCTACAATGGACTGTAAAGCTTTCTCTATCGAGTACATAAGCCAAAGGCTCACATTTAAAGAAAAAATAATAACTGCAATATAGTTGCAACTAGCTATAACATTTAAAAATTTTAAAAGTAAACATCTAAGTTACTAAAATAAGCTGATTTTAGATTCTAAGGGAGGTCAGTAACCAGCTCTAAATATATAAATGTTCAAGATGATCCTAAAATCACTGCCTTCTATCAACAGGCCTGTTTTAAAAGTAACAGAACACTTTACAAAAAAAAAAAAAAAAAAGAACACTTTATATAATATTCCATCTCCAACTTCTATTCTTATTCACCATTCTGAAACTAGACTGTGAGGTCGGGTAATAATAAAATCACCCCTTTCCACTCGCTCTTGATTATCCTTCATCAGGGTCATGTTTGTACTTCTCTTGTCGATTGTAATCATTTATTTGAACCCGTGTCTCAGCGGTTCATTAGCTGTTCATTAGTGCCTGCAGGCTGGATAAAATGTGCTTGAATTTCCAAAGTAAATGCAAATCCCCTTGGTAATCCAGCAAGGACATGAATTCCCAGAATATTTTCAAGTAAGACAGTTCCAATCAGAAATTGGCTCTTTAGTGAGAAAAGTGGTGTCCTCCTGAATGGCAGAGAACTCACGCTCCCATCCAGTCCTAAACATCAATTCCGAAAACAGCCATCACAGTGTGGCTTCATCTTCCACCTGACCTTGGTATGCAGGAATGTCAGCTACTTAATCACAAACCAGGAGTGCAAGTCAAAGGAATTCAACACAAATTTTAAAAGCCGATGTATCAGTTACTCAGCAAGTTAAAAATACGGCTGCCAGAGTGTATATAAATAAAATCACTGGGACAGTACCCATTTTGTGCACATGAAGTCCAATTTGTTTTCAAAAGCAGTATTTCGAAAAGAGCAGTGTAAGCATATTATTGACCTCAATGCAGGCAGCAACCAGACTCTAAAAACTGACACTGAGAACCAGGAAATGGGAGTAGGGCCGAAATTACAGGCCGGGAAACTTTGACTTTGCACTTTACGTTCTTCAGTATTTAGTATGCAATGTAGAGCTTTTAAATAATAGTAAGTATACTTAATTGCTATAGATGGAAAGCCGGAAGATGTGTACCTGGTGGCTGTGCCACTGGTCACCATCCTTAGGCAAGTCCGCACCCAGAAGGAGGGAAGAACTTTCTCAGGCTTCACCCAGTGCTTTCCTAGACACCATGAAACCCAAGGCTCCTAAGCTTCAGGCACACTGCTGTTAACAACTAAAAACAGAAATAAAATACACAAGTGTTGACTTTGCACGCAGGACTATCTTGAGCCACGTGAACCTTAGTGCTTATATCCTTTCAAACTTCAGGACATACAAGATGCCCTGACTGAGGAAGCGGTTACCGGTAGCTTGTGGTAACCAGGAAAGAGCTGCTATCAGGGATGTCTCCCCACAAGACGTTCAGTGAGTGTTAGTGTAAAATAACAGAGTGAGCTCTGCCACCTTCCTCCATGGAGTCCCAAGTCTGTGTCTAGTCACATATAACCTGGGCGACCATCTACTCTGTCTTCTTCAGAGGACATGATGCATTTGGGTCAAAAGAGACAGCCATGTGGGAAGCCATGTCAATGCGTCAACTTGGGCTGTGTGACAAAACACCACGGGTTGGGGGGCTTATGCCACAGATGCTTACTGGCTCACGGTTCTGGAAGCTGGAAGTCCACGATCAAGATATCGGCAGGGCTGGATTTTTGGCTTGCAGACATCTGTCCCCTCCCTGTGTCCTCACATGGGTCTTCCCTCTGTGTATATCTGTGTTCCAATCTCATATTCTCATAAGGACAGCAGTCACTGGATTACAGCCCATCCCACTAACCTCATTTGAATTTAGTCACCTCTTTAAATCCCCTATATGCAAGCACAGTCACATTCTGAGGTCCTGGGGGTCACGGCTTCCAGGTACGAATTTGGTGAGGCGCAGTTCAGCCCGGAACACCACATAAATACTGCACAAATGTGCTCTGTATCATTTCATCTGAGATAATCACACAAGGGGGTTTAGATACACACACACGTGTATAAACACCCTCTTCCCATGCCCCCTCAGATACTAATTTTCAAGTACTTATTTCATGCCGTCTATTACTGAGCCTGAAGTCAGTATAACAGAAGATCTCAGAGAATTTTTGCCTTGCAAATGGTTTGGTTTCTGTGGCTATAATATCCCTTAAACACCATTATTCTCACTTCTGTTGGTGTGTCTAGATCCCTGAGTAGGTACCATAAATCTACGGGACTATTTGATGCCACAATTTTTTTTATTGTGCTAAAATGTATATACAGTGAAACCCAGCCTGTGTATAATTCCATGAGTCCTGACAAACAGAGTGTACACATCCATGAAACTAACATCCTGACCATAACATGGAACATTTCCATCCCCAATAGATCTCTGCGCCCTCCTTAGTCTATCCACACTCTCTAAGCAACCACGGTTAGTTTTGCCTATTTTGAACTTCCCATAAAATACAACAGTTCTTAAGAAGTGATTTTTGAACAACTCCCTGCTTCTGTGTTAAAATGATTAATATTAATACAGCAGTCCCCTAACTTCCTTTTCCTGTTCTAATGCCAGATACCAGCCAACGCACATCATGTTTGCATCATCCTACACGTGGGGAAATATTTTTTATTCTGCATATAACAGAATAGTATGCATTAATCATAAAATTTTCTGTAATAGCCTTAACTTTTCACTTAAAAAATTACAACCTTCACTCATTTCCAACATCAGCACCCAGAAAATAATTACTCCCAGGTTTCCACATCTTGCTAGAGAAAACCACAATTAACGACACCACAAATATCTAGTTTCCAACGTTAGCTCAGCTGCCATTCTGTGTGTTCCTGTTCCTCAGTCATACCCAGCTCACCCATGGTTGCTGTCCTGCTTCTCACTATCGGGTCAGCAGGGCCCAGGATGACAAGGGGCCTCCCTGCCTCTTCTGCTGTCACCATCCTCTGCCTCAGGGATGCCATCATCGCTCTCCCTACTTTTCCTAAATCCCAGCACCACCAGCTCCTCCAGGGCGCCCTCCAAGCATTCTCTCCTCCCCTGCCTCCACTCTGTCTCTATTCAGTCCTCCCACTCATCAGCAAACATACCCACACTGTCTCCCCATCCCAAAAAAAAAGAACCTTCCTCAGTTCCTCAAAACATTAAACACAGAATGACCATATGTTCCAGCAATTCCACTTCTGGGTATATACCCAAAAGAACAAAAGAAGTGAGAGGCATCTGTACACCCACGTTCACGGCAGCATTACACTCACAATAGTGAAAATGTGGAGGCAAATCTAGTGTCCAGCCACAAATGTGCGGATTGACAAGGTGTGGTCCATCCACACAATGCAGTGTTATTCAGCCTTCAAAGGAAAGGAGATTCGGACACGTGCCACACGGATGGACCTCGAATATGCTGTGCTGAGCAAAAGAAGCCAGTCACAAAAGGACAAATATGTGTGACTCCACTCCTGTGAGGTACCAACGGTAGTCAAATTCTCAGAGACGGAAAGTAGAATGGTGGTTGCCAGGGCCTGGGGAGAGGGGAGAATGGGGAATTAGTGTTGAATGGTGAACGGACAGTTTCAGTTGGGGAATATGGACAGCATTCTGTGGATGGATGGCGGAGGCGATAGTAAGGTGACTCAATCCCCCAAATGCCCAATCCCATCACGAATTCTCACAACTCCAAAGTATTTGACACTGCTAACCAACTTCTGCAGTGTTAAGCCCGCTCCCCAGCTCTCATTCCGCAATTGTTGAGGGACAGTTACACGCGCTTGTGTGCGCACGCACGTGTAGGTTATAAATTATAGTGGGTGTGCATTTCTGTACATGCATGCATATAGACTACGTTTTTATAGTTCCACTCACTGAACATCTACTACCATTATCAGTCATCACCCAAGTATTTCATTCATCATCCCATATAATCCCCCCAAATTGCCCTATATTGCTTCCTGACTCCATCTACACCACCAGTTTCTTCTTGGTTTCTTTGCTGGTGCCATGATATGGTGGAGTCCTCGGGTTCTGTCCCTCTTCATCTGCCCAGGTGAGCTCATACACGTTCACAGCTCACCGCCATCTCTGTGGTACTGGCTCTGAGTCTTCCTTTCCAGCCCAGGCCCGTGTGCTGAGCTCCAGACACCACACCCACATGTCCACCCAACATCTCCCACGAGCCTCTCAGAGTCAGGACAGCCAATACTGACCCCGTCCTCTCTCCACCCCTCCCTCCCAAATCCACTCCAACATCTATGCTCCTTGTTTTAAAACCTCTGCTGTCCCCCTGAAGCACCAGGGAAAGGAAAGGCCACCTCACTCCAATTCCTAATGAAAGCATTTGCACAGTGACCCTCCCAGCATGGATCCCTTGCTAATAAATGAGTAGGAAGCACTAGGAACACAGTATGTTCACGTCTCCAGGTGACTCTTCAGGAGGCACAGTCTTATATAAATCAGATAAGCACCATAAAAATTGGTATGGAGTCAGAGTGGAGATAATTTTCCAAACCAACTATCCAAACCGTCCCAAGACCATCTGGTTGAAGACTAGGTTCTGCCTCCAGCAAGCTTCTCTCTGACTTGGGAAGACAGTGTGCAACTATCTTTGAGAAACACAGCCGCATGCTCCTTGGATCAGAGACTCTGAGGAGTGTAAAAATGGAACGCAGCCCTGACTCTAATTTCTCTTCTTGGAGAAATCACATTTTATTTTTTATATCAAAGATGGGGAACTCTGCGGGCAGGGAACTCCGCGGGCAGAGTACTCTGCCGAGAACCAGTTCTGTTCTGCAACTTGTCCCAATTATCAGGAAAATACATGTTCCATGGAAGCCCCATCAGGGCACACACAGCCCCAAATCAGGGCAGGCTGTCATTTCCTCTCATTCCCTCCAGAGTCCACCTGGCCAAAGAGGCTCCAGTGGCCTGATTTGAGGGCACACCACCACATGGAAGGTCCCTGTGAACCACCCACCCCCTCGAAACTCAGCCTCAGCGATGGGGCTGTCGGGGCCTCTCGGACTGGGAAAAACAGAAGACGAAAAGGCTGTTTGCACTTGTCAGCAATGCTGGCGCTGCTCCCTGTCCACATTTTACTCTCCCCAATATTAAAACCACACACTTGATCCATTCACATGACAAAGCCTCCCTTAGAGCCCCCAGAGGTGTCTGCTCCCAAAACAGCACTGTCGGGGGGCATCCTCAGTCCTCACGGATTGAGCTCTGCCTCAGACACACTTTGGTGCACACACTCATACTCACTTATCCAGCCCCCAGTGGGTGAGAAACACCCGCCAGAGTGGTGGGGCCCATGGGATTTTCAGCGTCGCGGTTTCCCAGAGTCTGTTTTGGTGGGCTAAAGTATAATCAGTTAATCCTGCTCACTGGACAGAAACCAGGGGCAGTGACCAATCCTCTCTCTGTCCCAGCCCTTTCAAACCAAACCCAGGGTCTCCGAGGAGGTGAGAAACTGCATGTTTTCATGCTCAGCATCAGTGCACATCTGTGATGAGCACCTGTGAGTTCCTCAGGTACCTCTTGCTGGGACAGAGCAACAGGTCTCTAAAGGTTGTGGGCTCTGGCCTCTACATTTGTCACCATTCCTGTGGTCCCTCTTCAGTGGCAGCTGCTCCCCAGCCTCCTTGTCCCACACATAAAAGCCAAAATGAAGGGCCCCGCGGCACCACGGTTGCCGGAATCCTTCAGACACTCCCCACCCACCTTGTGCAGTGGGAAGCCATGGTTCCTAGCAGCCCCTCTGAGGCCCAGGAACCTGTCCCTGTGCTGACATCCAAAGATGCCCACCATTCCCAAACACCAGAGGTCCAGGGAAGAGGCCCTGCCTTGCGGATGAGTCCATTAGGAAACAGTCAAGGAGCGGATTAACTAATTATACTTCAGCCCACCAAAACAGACTCCGGAAAACCACCATGCTGAAAATCCCATGGGATCCACTGCTCAGGAGGGTATTTCTCACCCACTGGAGGCTGGATAAGTGAGCATGAGTGTGTTCACCAAAATGTGTCTGAGGAGAGCTCGATCCATTAGAGGTTTATTTTGCCAAGGTTGGGGTGTACCCAGGCAAAAGAAACACAAGTTACAGTAGGGTCTGTGGCCTGGGCTTTTCTCCAAAGCGAGGTCTGGGAAAAAGCAAGCAGGAGGGGAAAGGGAGGGAGGAGTGGCCATGGAGCAAGTGGTTACATCCTCAGAGGCTTTGGCGGCACTCAGTGAACCTGCATCTTACATATGAAAAGAAGCGGGTAGGGAAAAGTCATGTATGCATTCTTCTCAGGCTCAGCAAATCTACATTTTACATATGGAAGCATATGAAATCACAGCTATTGGTTACGGGGTGCGGGATAAAAGGGAAGGTGGTTTTTTACATGGCTCAGTTCCCAGACTTCACTTTCCCTTTGGCACAGGGAGTCTGGGGTCTGCATATTTTATTTTCCTTTCACAAATGCACGGTCTACTGGGCAAACCCAGAGATGAAGATGGCTACAGGGGCACCACAGTCCCTGGAGGGGGCACTGGCAGGCAGTCCACAGCCACTCAGGCTGAGACTGTGGCTCTAGAAAAGGGAGGAGGTGCAGGTACCAATAACGTTTAACGATGGATGTGTCAGACTGTGGACAAAGACCAGAAGAAAGAGGGTTGCTAGGCCATACTGACACCTCGCTTCATCACAGAAAAGCAGATGTGATGGGGTGGCCATGTGCCCAACTGCTATGGTCTAAATGTTTGGGTCCCCCCAAAATACCTATGTTGAAATCCTAACCCCCTGTGATTGTATTAGGAGATGGGGCTTTTGGGGGTGATTTGGTGATGAGGGTGGAGCCCTCAGGAATGGAATCAGTGCTGAGACACTGGGATTTTCAAGAAGAAATACGTTATGTGCTTTTCTTATTTCCTGGCATGCGGCTCCTAACTAACACTTGGAATCTCCAAGGTGATGTGTCTTTTTATGAGCCAATAAGTTGAGTGACAGTGAGGGGCTCTGGACAGCCTCCGGATGGGGGCTGGTTGCCAAGTGAACCAACTCTGTGATTAGAGTGTTGGAACTTTCAGGCCCACAATCCCACCACCACCCCTCACCTTAGGGGAGGGAAGAGGGGCCAAAGGTTGAGCTGATCGCCCAACAACCAATGATGTAATCAACCAGGCTATGCAATGATACCTCCATAAAAACTTAAAACAAGTGGGTTTGGAGAGCTTCCAGTTGCTGAGCATGTGAAGGTTCCTGGAGGGTGGTGCCCAGAGAAAGCTCCACACCCTTTTCCACATAGAAGAGGTTACCTGCGCATCTCTGAATGAATACCATCCGGCCATTCATCTGTGTCCTTTCTCATATCCTTTATAACTGGATAAATGTAAGCAATAATGTTTCCCCAAGTTCTTGAGCCATCCCAACCATCCCACCTCTGGAGAAGGGGGTTGTGGGAACCCCAATTTATAGACGATCAGTCAGACGTACAGGTCACAACCTGGGACTTGCAACTGGCATCTGCAGTGGAAGCGTCTGAGCTGAGCTGTCAAGCTGTGGGATCTGATGCTAACTCCAGGTAGACAGTGTCAGGACTGAACGCTGAATTAGAGGACACTCAGCTGACGGCTGCTGGAGAACTGCTGGCTGTATGGGAAAACATCCCACACACATCTGAGTGACCAGAGAAGTATTCTATATTGAGAGTGAGAGCAGGAAAACCTGTGTTTTTCCAGATCTCAAACAGTGCCCTTACAAATTAAGAGGCCAAAGAGAGCTAGCCCGCCCCTTCCACTGAGTGAGACACAGCAAGAAGGCAAGATCCACGAGGAAGCAGACCCTCCACGGGCAATGAATCTGCCAGCACCTTGACCTTGGACTTCTGGCCTCCAAAACTGGGAGAAATAAGTGCTTGTGGGTTGTTTGTTTGTTTTTGAGATGGAGTCTCGCTCTGTCACCCACACTCTGCCTGGGTGACAGAGTGCAGTGGCATCATCTCGGCTCACTGCAACCTCCACCTCCCAGGTTCAAGCAATTCTTCTGCCTCAGCCTCCCGAGAAGCTGGGACTACAGGCACATGCCACCAAGCCTGGCTAAGTTTTTGTATTTTCAGTAGAAATGGGTTGCACCATATTGGCCAGGCTGGTCTTGAACTCCTGACCTCGTGATCTGCCTGCCTTGGTCTCCCAAAGTGCTGGGACCACAGGTGTGACCCACCGCACCCAGACCAATGCTTATTGTCTTTAAGCTACGGGCTCTATGGCATTTTGTTACAGCAACACCACAGAGACTAAGACACCAACTAACACTCCTTTCCCAGGTCACGCTGGCTCAGGAGTGGCCATGTGACCCAATTCTGACTAAAGAGGTGTGTGGGAAAGTCTGCCAGGTGGTTCTTGGAAGGTCTTTTCTTTCCTGGAACAGGTTCCCCCAATTTCTGTTTCCAATTCTTGCTGCCTGGAAGACAGACATGCTACTTGGAGAAACAGCAGCCCTGCAGGAATCCTGAGACAGTATGCACAGGGCAAAGCCAACAGGCCGAAGCTGGCCAGCAGAAAGGAGGAGCAGCCTGGGTCTCCAGTGACACCATGCAGAGTGAGATCATGGCTTCTTGATATACGTGTTTATTGTTTCACCTCTGTATTAGTTTTCTATGGCTGCCACAACAAATTACCTCAAATTTAGCAGCTTAAAACAACCCAAATTTATGATCTTGCATTTCTGTAGGTCAGAAGTCCCACACAGGTCTCCCCGTGGAGACTCTAGGGGTGAATCGATTATCGTACCTTTTCCCGCTCCTAGAGGACACACACATTCCTTGGTTCTTATCTACCCTCCTCCACTCCCGACTTCCAGAGCCAGGAGCACGGTATCTCTTAGGCCATTCTTCCACATTCACATCTCCTTCTGATGCTCCTCTTCTGCCTCCACCTTCCACTTATGGGACTTTCTTCTCCCCGAGATAATCCAGGATAATATCCCTTTTCAAGGTCAACTGACCAGCAATCTTAATTCCATCCACAACCTTAATTCCCTTTTACCAAGCAACATACCATGTTCCAGGGATTAAAGTATGGACACTCTGGGGTGGGGGGGTTGCACTATTCTGCCAACTGCAAATTCTTACAACAAGCAAACTCCTTTTGTTATTTAAAACACAAATCAAATAATTTTTAATTTAAATTTTTTAATCGAATATTAAAAATTGGGACTATGATCTGAGAAGTCAAAAAAGAAAGTCCAACCTTTAGAGTACAGTGAATTAAGAATGCTGCCTAAGATTTCCATGGAGAAAAGAACACATTCTGGGATGAGATGAAAACAGGCCTCTTCTACCACCTCTGCTAATCACTGGGTGTACCTTTATTCACAGAAAACAGAGTACAGGGAGCTGTGCATAGCACACCACTTCACAGTCTTTGCCAGCCTAAGGCTCCTTGCTAGCACCTGTGTGTCTGACTGAGCTAGTGCTTCACATCCCATGCAAAAGGTATCCAGGTTCTTGAATGTTTTTTATTTTTTATTTTCTTTGAGACAAGGTCTCACCATGTTGTCAAGGCTGGAGTACAGTGGCACAATCGTTGCTCACTGCAGCCTAAACCTCTGGGCTCAACCCATCCTCCAACCTCAGGCTCAAGCGATCCTCCCACCTCAGCCTCCTGAGTAGCTGAGACTACAGGTGCATGCCACCAGACCTAGCTAATTTTTTTTTTTTTTTTTTTTTTTTAAGATATGGGGGTCTCACCATGTTGCCCAGGCTGATCTTGAAATCCTGGGCTCAAGTGATCTTCCCACATGGCTTTGAATATTTTTGTATTTACTTTAAAAAATGGGCTTGGCTGGCTGCAGTGGCTCAGGACAGTAATCCCAGCACTTTGAGAGGTAGACGCAGGTGGATCACCTGAGATCAAGAGTTTGAGACCAGTCTGGCCAACATGGTGAAACCCCATCTCTACTAAAAATACAAAAAAAAAAAAAAAAAAAAAAAAAAAAATTAGCTGGGTGTGGTGGCAGATGCTTGTAATCCTAGCTACTCGGGAGGCTGACTGGGACCCGGGAGGCAGAGGTTACAGGGAGCTGAGATCATGACACTGCACTCCAGCCTAGGCTACGCAGTGAGACTCCATCTCAAAACCAACAAAAAAACCTCTGTTACTGCATCTACATGAAATGGCTCAAAAGAGTCAAGAGAGAATGTTGCAATCACTGAAGAATGGGCTGAATGAGAAAGAAAGAGTAGTGGACATTAAAAGCTTAATTGCCAGACTTAGCTTTTCTTTTTTTTTTTTTTTTTTTTGAGACAGAGTCTCGCACTGTTGCCCAGGCTGTAGCGCAGTGGCGCGATCTCAGCTCACTACAATCTCTGCCTCCTGGGTTCAAGCAATTCTCCTGCCTCAGCCTCCTGAGTAGCTGGGGCTACAGGCGTGCACCACCATGTACAGCTAATTTTTTTGTATTTTTAGTAGAGATGGGGTTTCACCATGTTGGCCAGGATGGTCTTGATCTCCAGACCTCATGATCCGCCCTCCTTGGCCTCCCAAAGTGTTGAAATTATAGGCGTGAGCCACCGCACCCAGCTGCTTTTCTTTTAATCTAGGAAACTAACCTCATGAGAACAGAGGGATCTCTGTGAAGCTGAGAAAGAAACAGGCCAAGGGAGGCAGGGAAGCATGAAGAGACATCTGAAGGCAAGTGTGACATCTGAACTAGGAGAAGCTCAGAGAAGGAAGCAACCAGGGACAGCAGGACCCCCACGAAGGGATGTGTTTGAGCTTAGGTGCTGGCCATGGTGCTGACAGGGGTCAGCTTGGGGAGGCCTGGGGAGGCGGAAGATGAAGACTTGATCACTGACTGGATAGGAAGACAGGGACAGGAAGAAGGACGAGCTTGGCAGGTGAAGTGCAGACACAAATACCTACCCTTCTCTGCTTTAAGAATGTGATGAATATGAATGATCACCTTTTATGTCCTTTATAGGACAAAAACCTCAGCAGAATAAATAACCAACATGTTAGTCACACTAAAGAACCACTCTGAAGAATAAGCAGAGTAAGATGAAGATAACAAAAACTTTAATATTAAAGAGGAAAGCAAAAGTCTGTTACAACAGAAGTTACAACAAACTCGTTGCCAGAACGTGGTAGCTTAAGACTCAAGACTTTAATCATTTTTCTCATCCTCAAAGATCCTGTATCACCTCATGGTTTTAATTAAATACTTTTGTCGAGTACTATAATTCTCTGTCTTTTCAATACACCTTCACATTATGGTGAAATCGAGAACATCCTAAATATTTATTTGTATTAAGAAGTGTTTAAGTGGTGTCTTTCCTCTGCGAACTCATCAGTGTCTGTTATTTTTTGACTTTTTATTAATAGCCATTCTGACTGGTGTGAGATGGTATATTTATTGTGGTTTTGATTTGCATTTCTGTAATAAGTGATATTCAGCATTTTTCATAGCTTTGTTGACCACATGTATGTTTTTGAAAAACGTATGTTCACATCTTCTGCCCACTTTTTAATGGTGTTCTTTGGTTTTTGCTTATACATTTGTTTAAGTTCCTTGTAGATTCTGAATATTAGACCTTTGTCAGATATACAGTTTGCAAATATTTTCTCCCATCCTGTAGTTGTCTGTTTTCTCTATTGATAGTTTCTTTTCTGTGCAAAAGCTCTTTAATTCGGTACCATTTATCAGTTTTTGCTTTTGTTGCAACTGCTTTTGGTGTTGTCACGAAATCTTTGCCAGTTTCCATGTCCCAAATAGTATTTCCTGGGTTACCTTCCAGGGTTCTTATAGTTTTGGGTTTTTGCATTTAAGTCTTCAATCCATCTTCAGTTGATTTTTGTATATGGTGAAGGGAAGGGGTCCAGCTGCAGTCTTCTGCATATGGTCAGCCAGCTGTCCCAGCACCATTTACTGAATAGGGAGTCCTTTCCCCATTGCTTGCTTTGCTAGTGGGAGTGTAAATTAGTTCAACCAATGTGGAAAGCAGTGTGACAATTCCTCAAAGAGCTAAAAACAGAATCACCATTCAACCCAGCAATCCCAGTACTGGGTATAAACCCAAAGGAATATGAATCATTCTATCACAAAGACGCATGCACATGCATGTTCTCTGCAGCGCTATTCACAATAGCAAAGACACTGAATCAACCTAATGCCCCTCCATGGTAGACTGGATAAAGAGAATGGAGCACATACACACCATGGAATACTATGTTGCCATTAAAAAGAATGAGACCATGCCCTTTGCAGAAACATAGATGGCCATTATCCTTAGCAAACTAATGCAGGAACAGAAAACCAAATGCTGCATGTTCTCACTTACAAGTGGGAGCTAAACAATGAGAACACATGGAGAGAAAGAGGGGAACAACAGACCCTGGGTCCTACTTGAGGGAGGAGAGGAGGAGGAGAGAGATTCAGGAAAAAAAAAATAACTGTTGGGTACTATGCTTAGTGCTCAGGTGAAGAAATAATTTGTATACCAAACCCCCAAGTCATGAGTTTACACCTATATAACAAACCTGCACATGTACCCCTGAACCTAAAAAAAGTTAAAATAAAAAGAAGTGTTAACAGCTCCAAATAAATAAGAGTAACTGCCCACTCCCTGCAGTGGTTCCCACTGAGCCTCTGGTGGCCCCACCCCAATCCCCATGGGGTGTGGAAAGAGTGCCTGGGTCTCCCTCGTCCCTCGCTGATGACAGGGGGGTGGCAGTTCACTCCTTCTGTATCTCCAGCCAGCCTTTGCCTGTTAGGGACCGTAGACTTCTCCACACCCTTCCCCATCTCCTTCTCGCCTCTCCCACAGGAGTCTGCAGCACCAGGCCAGCAGGTGGCTCAGCTGAGCATCTGCAGACACAGCACACAGACCTCACAGAGAAAAGGCACCCCCAGACTACTGTCACAGAGAGCTCATGTAGGGGGTGTAGGGGGCTGAGAGGGGCCGGTCACAAGTCAGGCATGTCCATACTGGGAGGCAGAGGACAGGCAGGGGTCAGAGCAGCTGTGGATGCCTCGGGCATGACTGCAATGTGGGAAAGGATGGTTCAAGAACAGCTCAAAGCTCCACCCTGCCCACCATGGGAGGGTCCTCACCATGTGTGAGGGACTAAGACTGCAGGCAGTGAAGCCCCCTCCCCAGCGGAACCTTGCAGGGCTCCCTTGAGGGGCCACTGCTCCTACCACAGTCCCTGTCCTGCCCATCCCAGTGACCTGAGGGGCCTCACCCCACTGCAAGTCCTGCTCACTGGCAAGCCTGGCCAGGAGGCAATGCTGGGGGCAAAGCCAGCGGGTCTTGCCCAGGCCTTCTGTGCAGACCCCTGCAAAGATTCCTGCTCATCAGTAGATATTTATTGTACTTTAATATCAGGGCCAAAGCTACAGTTCAGTTTTCAGTTATGTAAATGTGTCTTCACTCAAGGGTTTTAAACCTTTTTTCTAAAAAAGAATTCTATACTATCAAATGCCTCCTTTTTTTTTTGTTTGTTTGAGAAGGAGTCTCACTTTGTCGCCAGCCTGGAGTGCAGTGGCATGATCTTGGCTCACTGCAACCTCAGCTTCCTGGTTCAAACGATTCCCCTGCCCCAGTCTCCAGAGCAGCTGAGACTACAGGTGTGTGCCACCATTCTGGGCTAGTTTTTTGTATTTTAGTAGACACGGGGTTTCGCCATGTTGCCCAGGATGGTCTCGATCTCCTGACCTCATGATCTGCCTGCCTCGGCCTCTTAAAGTGCTGGGATTACAGGCATGAGCCACTGCACCTGGCCTCAAACGCATACTTTTTATATTGTTAACTTCTACTCCTCAAAAATGCATGCTTTCTAAGACTCATTTGACACATTTTTCTGTGTAGACAACTCTCGATTAGTTCCCTAAGCCAAACCCAGAAATGTTTAACACATACTTTATTGACACTAAGGCACAAATGCCTGGTGGCCTAGGGTGTTACCCACAGCCATCTGCTTCCTCAGCTGCACTCGCAGCCCCCACCCCACCCCCATCTCCCATTCCCCATCCCGGAGCAGGCAAGAGGGGAACTGGATATTGGGAATCCAGAGAGAGCAGGGATTTGGGGCAAGCAGTAACCATAGCCCTTCACCCCACCAGCTCCCAGAAGCCCCTGAAACACCGGGGAGGAGGCCTCATGCCACAAGGTGTAGAATGGAACTCAACTAATGTGACGTGGTAAATAAGCGGAACATGGACTGCTTTGCTGTTTCATCTGCTTCTGATTTCTCGGTACTATCTGGCCTATCAGAGACAATTACACTGCACCACAGTCACAGCCCTACCTGCCTGCCTCTGTGTCCTAAGTGTGGATTGTTAAGGACGGACGGACGGGAATCCTGCAGCGTTGCAGGGCGGGCGTGGGTCCGCGCTCCAGGCTCCAGCGATGCTTCTGCAAGCATGCTGCCCAAAGCCACGTCTTTCTACTGCTGGGGGCTCTCTCATTTTTAAAATACAGAATGCATTTCTCATATTTGAAGGAATATATTTAACTGGTGTCTCAATATAACACTTAAGGCAACACCCAAAAGCACAGGGCCAGGGGTGGTGGGGAGGAAAGAGCAGCCATATCCAGCAGAGGGGCATGAGGAAGAGAAAGAAGGCTGCAGGAACCTGGTCAGACGGCCAAGCAGCAGGGGATGCAGGACAAGTGGGGAGAAATGAACGCAAAAGCCAACAGAGGTGGAGAGGAAGGTAAACCGGAGGAGGCAGACATGTAATGAGCAAACGCAAGGAAAATGCCTCCCTGCTTCCTGCCCTTTCTAAAACCACGTCGAGGTTACTGACCACACATAGCCTTCTCTCACAATAAAAAAGGAGATGAGAAATCTCCCGACTGTTCAGTGGCCTATGAATGCCACACCACAGTCACCGGCCTTCACTGAACACGCTGGTGCAGGGGAGAGAATGTAATAACTTCCTAAGAATCTGCACTTAGGCCTCAGAGGCCGGCAGGACTATTACTATGGCACAGTGATCACGGTGCTGCAGGCACCACAGGACAATTTCACAGCCATGTCCTGAAGTGGCGGAGGGAGGAGGGCTGTGCCTCACAAGCAGGTGTACTAACCCAGGGATGAAAAGCACACATTTACTTAGCTGAAAAGTGAGCTGTGGCTTTTGGCCCCGACATTAAAGCACAGTAAATATCTACGGCTGAGCACAAATCATCACAGGGGTCTGCACAGAAGGCCTGGGGAGGACCCGCTGGCTTTGCCCCCAGCAAATACAGAGCACAGACACCCCCACTGGCCAGTGTGCCCTGGGCCGGGCTGGGCTGCACGCTTCCCGTGGCCTTCTTGTCAGTAATACATACTCAGGGAAAGGAGTGGAGGAAACACAGAAAAGAAGAAAAGAAATAACATATGTCACCACCAGGAAATAACCACTGCTAATATTTTGATATGTTTCCAATCAGGCTTTTTTTTTGTACATGCATACTGTACAAAATTGGAATCCTATTATATAGGAAGAATCTTGCTATGTTCATTTAAAATAACATGAGACCTTCTCCAGGCCACTGACTATTCTTTGAAAGTGTGGTTTTAATGGCCATAGAATCTGGGAATGACACAGAATAATCACTCTGCTACTGTCAGATATCCAGGCTGCATCCAGTTTTCAACTATGATAAATAAAGCTTCAGTGAGTCTCTTTACACATAAATTTAACTGGTATCTCTGATTTTAATATAAACCCTTGGAAAGAAGAAGATTGAGTCAAAGGTCACAAACATTTGTTTTCCGGAAGGTTACATCACTTGACATTTCCTCCACTGGAGTATGAGAGTATTTATCCTCCAGCACGCACCCATACTGAGAATAAATATTTATTAGACTCCACCAGTTTGGTGGACCCAAAAACAAAGAAGAATTGTTTAAATCTGCATTTCTCTGATTACTGGTGAGGTTTGCTGCAAGTCTATTCTGTCTATTTGCCTTTTCTCTTCAGTGACTTGTCAACTAGAGTCCACTGCTGATCTGTTCCATTTGATGTTAATGTTTTCTTATTGATTTATGACTGCTTTTAGTATAATAGGGATGGATTGGCACATAGACAGCGTATGTCCTGATTTGCCAATTCTGTTGATGGTGTTTGGCACACAGAGGATGCTAATGGAGGTGTGGTCAATTGTATCACTCTTTCCCCTTATTATGACTTCCACAGCAAGTAGAGCGTCATGGTCCTTCAGCCTGGGATCCAGACCCAGCTCCCCAACTCACGATCTCAGTGACCCTCTCTTTGCCTCAATTTCCTTGATTGAAAGTGGAGGATAATGAGAGTGTCTTTAATCTACATAGTTAGTATATGGCACACGGCCTCTGATGGCCCCAGTGCCCCCGCCTCCTATAATGGTATTCACTTATAACCCCCGCAGGTCCAGCCAGCAGGGACTGGGGCCTGCGAACAGCCATGGAGTGAGCTTGGAGGCAGATACTCTCCAGTGGTCCCTGGAATCGACGCAGTTCCAGCCATCACTTGGTGAAATCCTCAGCCAGAGGCAACGTGCAAAGCTGCGCCAAGATTCCTGGCCCACAAAGACTGGGAAGTCATACACATTTGTTGCTATAAACTGCTACACTTAAGGGTGATTTGCTATGCAGCAGGAGATAACTAATGAATTATACATGGAAAGCACTTAGAACAGTGGCTGTGGCAGATCACACAAAAAGAGCCTAACACATTGACGCTTCTGCCATGGAAAGAGGAAATCCTTCTCCACCCAGGGAAGCTCAGCTTGACTGTGTGATTTGCTCTGACCAACAGAGCTGTGGCAATCGCCGAGTCGCCTGCACACGGGAGCCTGCCTCTCGCAACTCCTGAAAACATGCTGCCTCCCTGTGAAACGGCCCAGCCTGCTGGGGGATGAGACCACAAGGCCCACCACCCCTGCTCACCCAGCTTGCAGAAAGCCATTCTAACCATGTGGCCCATTACCCCTGCCTACCTCAACTTACAGACAGCCATACTAACAATGTGAGGCCATCAACTCAGGAACATGAATGAGCCCAGCGAAGAAAGCCACCCAGCCAAGCCCAGCCTGCATGTCCAGCCCAAATCACCCACTGGGTAAGTGGTTGTTGGTAGAAGCCACTATGTTCTGGAAGAGTTTGTTACACAGCATTTGATACCTGACACAACTGCTGTTATTACCACTATTATTGTCTGGGGATCCATTACATGGTCACACATATTTCTTAACAGTATATTTATGCTTTTACTTTTTAACTAATTCATAGGAAACTTATTTTTGTATATGATATTAGGTGAGGACCTAACAATGTTTTGCCAAACAGCCAGTTCACCCTTCCCCATGAGACTACAACACCTTGTTTTCATATATTACAATCTAGAGCAGGGGCTCCCTATCTCCAGGCCACAGACCAGTATCAGTCCATTGCCTGTCAGGAACCGGGTCGCAGAGCAAGAGGTGAAGTGAGCGAAGCTTCATCTGTGTTTACAGCTGTTCCCCATTGCTTGTGTTACCATCTGAGCTCTGCCTCCTGTCCTATCAGCAGCAGAATCAGATTCTCACAGGAGCGTGAATCCTATTGTAAATGATGCATGCGAGGGATCTAGGTTGTGGTTCCCTATGAAAATCTAATGCCTGATGATCTGTCACTGTCTCCCAGATGAAACTGCCTAGTTGCAGGAAAGCAGGCTCAGGGCTCTCAGCGATTCTACATTTTGGTGAGTTGCGTAATTATTTAAGTATATATCACAACATAATAATTACAGAAATAAAGTATGCAATAAATGTAATGCGCTTGAATCATCCTGAAACCATCCTCACCCCCTCCCTGACCATGGAAAAACTGACTTCCACGAAACCAGCCCCTGGTGCCCAAAAGGCTGGGGACTGCTGATGTGGAATATTTTGGGATATCATTTCTATTGGTATAGTATTAGCAGCAGATCTTGACCCACTGGGTACAGCTTGTCTGTTTTCCTTTCAGCAGGGTAATACTGCATGTTCTTGTACTTAGGCACGGCAGGAGAAACGCCCACTAATCCGACTGCATGGAAGAGGGAGGGCAGTGAAGCTGCCAGGGCGGGTGCAGGAGGAGAGGGAGAGCAGCAGCAGGAATCAGGAGACAGGCACAGGCACAGGCACCAAAGGGGTGGGGGTGACCCAAGGCCATTTTTCGTCTGAAATAGAAAGAAAACCTGCCCTGACTTTCTCAGTCAGTCAGCTGCCAAATTCCACGAGCTGATTCTGAGCACGGCACTAGGCCCTGTGAAGGGGCTGGCAAGGTACAAGGAGCAGCGGGACGGTGCCCCGCCCAGGTGTTCACAGCCTCAGAGGGGAGACAGTGCCACCTGCGAAACCCTGGAGAAAATATATAGAAACCAAGATGAACACACACTAATATAATGCAAATAATATAGAATGCAAGGAGAGCTTAGAAGGCCCACAGGTCAGTCATGGACAGCTTCCCTGGAGGTAAGTTTTCAGGTCCCCAGGAATAAGATCAGCAAAGAGGGGTGTATGCAAAGGCAAGAGGCTGGAACACATAATTGACATGGGCTCATCAGTTCCTTGGTTAGAGTACACAGTCTAAACAGGTACACTAAGTGGTGAGGCCGATGAAGGCATAGGGGTCAACCTGCTGGAAGATCTTCGATGTTAGGTCTGGTCTTCAAAAGAAATGAGCAAACAATGTGTGTTTTTAGGTGATGTGAGTAAGAAACTCCAGGCTGTGCACCTTCACAGTGCCCCGTGTTCTTGACACGGTTCTGTGAAGTGTGCAGTATTCCCAAGCGGCTCCAGCAGAAGGAACTGCCTTCCTTAGAACTCTCAAAAAGGAGCACGACTTTCCGAAGGAAGGGAAGCACAGAAGCCAGCATGGTTCCCAGGGGAAGAAGCCTGAGAGGCCAGCCGGACCCCGGCCCTCTCACACATCCAATCAGAACATCCCTGTCCCCACGGTCGCTTGGTGCAGAGCAGACACAGGCCAGCTAAGAAAATGATGTCTTTGCTTATTTTCAAATTGTACTGAGTATCAGCTTTGGGCCTCAACGTTTAGAAATGAAAATACAAGCATGAGCATGGTCTTGGTTTAAGGATCCATCCACAGCTCTCAGGACAGTAATATCTTCCGTGTCCCTTGCAGAGCCTCCCACGGTGGGAAGGGGCTGCATTGCACGTACGGGAGGGCAGGCTCAGGCCCTGGTGCCTGTTGGAAAGTGGCATCACGAGAGACAGGCGCTCACGGCAGAGGCTCAACTGCAGTTGGAACAGCCCTGGGCCTTGGGTTGGGCCTGTCCTACCAGTGCTGGCACCCACTGCCTGCTCCTCTGGTTGTGTTAATAAGGGCCTCTCTAACTAGCAGTGGAGGTCCTTCTTGCTTCCCTATCAGCATGAAGCTGCTGAGTGTCCCCCAAAATAGTCAAAAGTGGCACTCGTGCCCAAATGCTAGTGGCTCATGCCTGTAATCCCAGCACTTTGGGAGGCCAAGGTAGGTGGATCACCTGAGGCCGGGAGTTCAAGACCAGCCTGACCAACATGGAGAAACCCTGTCTCTACTAAAAATACAAAAAATTATCTGGGCATCATGGTGCATGCCTGTAATCCCAGCTACTAGGAGGCTGAGGCAGGAGAATCGCTTAAACCTGGAGGCAGAGTTTGCGGTGAGCCAAGATGGTGCCATTGCACTCCAGCCTGGGCAATAAGAGCGAAACTCCATCTCAAAAAAAAAAAGTTGCACGTGAGGGACACACTCGAGAGAAACTTCCGCTGCTCCTCGGGTTCCAAATTTGCAGTTTGACTTTGATTCTGACCACACGAACCCCAAACTCCATGTAAGAACACTGCAGGCCAGCGGGAGCCTACTGAGCACAGCCTGCAGGATGAGGCACGGCTTCCTCAAACCTGAACCAAGAGGACCGGCTGTCTCAGCCTACAGAGCCCATGCCCAGCAAGGAGCTGGAGCCTGTATTAGTCAGGCCTCTCCACAGAAACAAAGCTGACAGGACACATATGTCAAAGGAAATTCATTATGGGAATTGGCTCACACAATTACGGAAGCTGAGACATCCTGTGATCTGAAAGGGTCTCTGAAAGGGTCAAACCCAGGAAAGCTAGCATGTCAGTCAGTCTGAGTTTAAAGGCCTGAGGATGGGGTCCAAAGGCCCAAGAACACGGGGTACCATGTCCGAGGGCAGGAGGAAACGAAAAGGAATATCCCAACTCAAGGAGAGACAGCAAATTTGCCCTTCCCGTGCCTTTTCAGTCTATCCGGGCCTTCCACAGACTGAGGGACGTGTGCCCACACTGGCAAGGGCAGATCTTTCCTCAGTCTGCTGATTCAAAAGCTTATCTCCTCCTGAAACACTCTCACAGACACAACCAGGAATAATGTTTACCAGCACCCCTAGCCCAGGCAAGTTGACATGTGAAATTCACCATCACAGAGCCTCGGGCACAGCAGAGAAGGAAAGCAATCCTGAGCCCACCAAGTCCCCACCCAACCCCTCCAGCTCTCCTCAAAGCCACCCTGCCCCCTCCTCCCAATTTGGGAGCTTCCGATCCCTGCCCCGGACTTGGAGGTATCCCAGAAGTAATGCACTTGAGACAAGCCAAGGTCATGGTCACGCCTCCTGTGGGCCTTCTTTTCTGGATCGTACTCACATTCACTTTCAGCAAACTACATCTCCACTCACTCTTCAGGAAATCATTCCCTTTCTTTAATGGGGTAGTATTTTTTCCACGGACTCCTTAGTACATTTTCTCAGTTTGCTTTTCTGCACATGAAGGAGATTCATCCCGAGCCAGGGCTTGCTAATGACATGCGTGGATTCAGCAGGTATTTGCACTTATTCCCATGTTTCCAAGCGCAGAGTGAGAGGAACAGACCCAATCCCCAGTGCAGGCAACCTGCACCCGGGCCAGCTCCCATGGAGAGCTGACAGGGGACTGTTCTGCACCCACTGGCTCTTTCTCTGACCCATCCAATCAACAGGGATCCCAAGAAGCTAAGATTTCCATCATTTTCTGCTGTGGGACTCATTCAGCCTCCCAGATACTCCATGCCTCCCCAGCCAGAATTGTCAGTCCTGGTCCTTCTGGTCAACCCAGCTGCTAATCTTAAGAATGCAGTTTCAGACCGGGAGCAGTGGCTCACGCCTGCAATCCTAGCACTTTGGGAGGCCGAGGTGGACAGATCACAAGGTCAAGAGATCAAGACCATCCTGGCCAACATGGTGAAACCTCATCTCTACTAAAGATACAAAAATCAGCTGGGTGTGGTGGCACGCGCCTATAATCCCAGCTACTTGGGAGGCTGAGGCAGAACAATCACTTGAACCCAGGAGGCAGAGGATGCAGTGAGCCGAGACTGCACCATTGCACTCCAGCCTGGCAACAGAGCAAGACTCCGTCTCAAAAAAAAAAAAAAAAATGCAGTTTCAAAGAGACCTTCAAAGACGAGGTGGAAGGACAGGTACCTGGCCCATGGCCTGTGGAGGAGTGGCAGCTCCATGAAATCGTTGGTGTAACATTTCCTGGGAGGGGACAGCAAGTCCCGTCATCTGCCCTGAGGACAGGCACTCTTCTCTAGGGGGCAATGTGAGCCAAGCCAGTTCGACCATCCTCATGTATTATTTTTCACTTTTACTATAAGAGGTCCCCATTTCGCCAGTCTTCACAGGGGCCACATTTTAATCAAACTAGAAGTTATACATGATGTGATAGAAAGATTATCGCAACAGCCGGTTATTATCCCCAACCCCCTCAGAGACTAACTACACTGACATTCAGAAAGGTTAAGTGACTCTGCAGGCCTGAAAGCAGGAGGGAGTGAAGTTGGGTTTGCATGGTGCCTCGGCCTTCTCGTGTGAGCCCCACATGCAGCACAAACTTGGCCCAGGAAACCCACAGCCTCCCTGCCCACACTCTGTGTGGGGAATCCAACCTTTGGGAGGTGACTCTTCCACTAACAACTTCTTCTTCTTCTTTTTTTTTGAGACAGAGTCTCACCCTATTGCCCAGGTTGGAGTGCAATGGTGTGGTCTCGGCTTACTGCAACCTCCGCCTCTTGGGTTCAAGCAATTCTCCTGCCTCAGGAGCTGTAATCCCAAGCAGCTGGGATTACAGGTGTGCGCCAAGATGCCTGACTAATTTTTCGTATCCTTAGTAGAGACGGGATTTCACCATGTTGGCCAGGCTGGTCTTGAACTCCTGACCTTATGATTCACCCACCTCAGCCTCTGATAGTGCTGGGACTACAGCCATGAGCCACCGTGCCTGACCCACAACTTTGAATTCAATTAATTATTTGACTTGGTAGATTAGTTCCTTTTGTTACTACAAACACCACTGCTTGTAAGCTATGGTAACATTATCAGGCTTCATTAAAAGTTATCAAGTGATCTACTTTCTAATAGAGATATAAACACTGAAACACAGCTATTTCAGGCTGGATGAAGTGGCTTACACCTAAAATCCTAGCGTTTTTGGAGGCCAAGACAGGAGGGTTGCTTGAGGTCAGAAGTTTAAGACCATCCTGGGCAACACAGCAAGACCCCATCACTAAAAAAAAAAAAAAAATTTTTTTTTTAATAGCTGAGTGTGATGGTGCGTGCCTGTAGTCCCAGCTACTCAAGATGCTGAGGCAGGAGGACCCTGTGAGCCCAGGAGTTTGAGGCTACAGTGAGCCATGATTGCACCACTGCCTTCCAGCCTGGGCAACAGAGCAAGAATCTATCTCTTAACAACAACAACAAAGACAGCTATTTCAGACTAAATATTTAATTTTAAAAAGATGCAAGAATGTATGTGTCAGTTACAATTCTTAAATCATCATGTCTGCCTGGGCGTGGTGACTCACGTCTGCAACCTCAACACTTCGGGAGGCCTAGGCAGGTGGATAGATCAACCTGGCCAATATAATGAAACCCCATCTCTACTAAAAATATAAAAATTAGCTGGGCATGGTGGCATGTGCCCATAGTCCCAGCTACTCGAGAGGCTGAGGCAGAATCACTTGAACCCAGGAGGAGGAGGTTGTAGTGAGCTGAAATCGCACAACTGCACTCTAGCCTGGGTGATGGGGCGAGACTCTGTCTCATAACAAACAACAACAAAAAAATAATTTGTGTGTGTGTGTGTGTGTGTGTGTGCCACTGCACTCCAGTGTGGGCAACAGAGTGGGACTCTGTCTCAAACACACACACACACACTTTTTTTTTTTTTTTTTTTTTTTTGAGACGGAGTCTTGCTCTGTCGCCCAGGCTGGAGTGTAATGGGATGATCTCGGCTCACTGAAACCTCTGCCTCCCAAGTAAGTGATTTTCCTACCTCAACCTCCTGAGTAGCTGGGACTACAGGCGCACACCACCACACACGGCTGATTTTTATATTTTTGGTAGAGTTGGGGTTTCACCATGTTGGCCAAGATGGTCTTGATCTCTTGATCTCCTGATCCACCTGCCTCAGCCTCCCAAAGTGCTGAGATTACAAGCATGAGCCACTGTGCTTGGCCAAATACACAATTCTTAAATCATCCTGTTGAACTGGAGTCAAGTCATTAACACATTTGAGAAATCTAGCAATGACAAGAAGACAATTAGGACTCTTCTAAGCTAAAAATTCTAAATTCTAACTAGAGAACCGAATGTTCTTGCTAACTGCCACAGGAGAAAATAACATCCAAGCCACCGTCACCTCTTCTCCAATTAGTAAGCCAATGGTGGTGTGGATAAAACCTGGAAGTCAATTTCCTGTGAACTACAGCAAGAAAAAAGTGACTCAGCTTTTCAGTTATCCTCTGACCTGTTTGTAGTCTTCATGTAACAAAAAACTTGTCAAGTTACAACTTTCTTATAGTGCCTCATTATAGAACATTTATTCTGAACAAGTGGGATTTTCTCAAGACAATAACTATGGCATCGACATGAAGATGACTGCAAGACATCCACATTGATCTATTTTCATGGATGTTGGACACGCCCGACACTACCCCATTTTGTAAATTTATTGCCTTGTTCTGTGTGATCTTTGTGATAAATGCATTGTCACAGAAAGCCTCCATAACTAATTTTTATTTCCTTTCATTTTACAAATGCCAAGTTTATTTAAATCTACTGGCACATGACTTTGTTAGCCAAATACAACTATACAACTGTTGAAACTGTGTTCCAATACAATGCTTCTGTCAGTATCAATACACCAGAAAACATGAGTCGCTTCTCAAAAAAATTTCTGATGACCCAAAAGTTTCCCAATATTTTACTCGAGAAAGGTGAGTTTTCATTTGATGTGTTTTTTTTTAATATGATAAAATACACAGAAAATAACATTTCCCATTTCCACCTTTTTTTTTTTTTTGAGACGGAGTCTTGCTCAGTCTCCAGGTGCCAGGCTGGAGTGCAGTGGCATGATCTTGGCTTACTGCAACCTTCGCCTCCTGGGTTCAAGCAATTCTCCTGTCTCAGCCTCCCAAGTAGCTGGGACTACAGGCGTGCAGCACCACACTCAGCTAATTTTTTTTTTTTTGAGACTGAGTCTTGCTCTGTCACCAGGTGCCAGGCTGGAGTGCAGTGGCACAAGCTCAGCTCACTGCAACCTCCGTCTCCTGGGTTCAAGCAATGCTCCTGCCTCAGCCTCCCAACTAGCTCAGATTATAAGCCCGTGCTATCACGACCAGCTAACTTTTTATTTTTTAGTAGAGACAGGGTTTCACCATGTTGGCCAGGATGGTCTCCATCTCTCGACCTCGTGATCCACCCACCTTAGCCTCCCAAAGTGCTGGTATTACAGGCATGAGCCACGGTGCCCAGCCCATTTTCACTAGTTTTTAGGTGTACAGTTAAGCCACATTGAGTATATTCACTGTGTCTGCAACCATCACCACTACCCATCTTCAGAACGTCTTCCAAGGCTGAAACTCTGTACCCACTGAACAATTCCCTGTTCCTCCCTATCCCCAGTCCCTGAAAACCACCATTCGACTTTCTGTCTCTGTGGACCTGAATACTCTATGTACCTCAGATAAAGTGAAGTCATACAGTTATTCATCCTCTTGCAATTGACTTAATTCACTCAGCACAATATCAAGGTTCATCCATGTTGCAGCACGTGTCAGAATCTTCTTCCTTTTCAAGGCTGAGTAACACTTCATAACAGGTATAAACCACATTTTGCTCACCCATCCTTCCATCAGTGGGACACAGGTTGCTTCCACGTTTTAGCTATTGTGAATCATGCTGCTATGAACATGGGCGTGCACACATCTCTTTGAGCCTCTGCTTTCCATCCTTTTGAGTATATACACAGAAGTGGAACTGCCAGATCACATGGTAATTCTGTTTTAATTTTTTGAGGAACCACTATGCTGTTCTTCATTTGTTTTTTTGTTTTATTTTTTTGAGATGGAGTCTCATGCTATCACCAGGCTGGAGTGCAGTAACACAATCTCAGCTCACTGCAATCTCCGCCTCCCAGGTTCAAGCGATTCTCCTACCTCAGCCTCCCCAGTAGCTGGGACTACAGGTGCGTGCCATCATACCCAGCTAATTTGTGTATTTTTTAGTAGAGACGGGGTTTCACCATGTTGGCCAGGATGGTCTCAATCTCTTGACCTCGAGATCTACCCACCTCGGCCTCCCAAAGTGCTGGGATTATAGGCGTGAGCCACTGCGCCCGGCCTTCTTTTGATATTTTCAATAATACAATTAAATTCCTCAAGATGAAAAGCGATGGCCAAGAGTCTGGTGTACTCTACAGGTTCTGAGAACCACTAGGAGTTCCATCACCACCTTTTTAGCAAAGCACTAGTGTCTCGGGGCATGAGTCCTATGTCCAGAGGGCAGTGTCAGCCCAGGCAGGCACTGGGCAAGTGGCTGCAGCTTATCACAGAAAAAAGAAATTCCAACCACTGAGAACGCTACAGTAAAATCAGAAACAGACCCCTAAGACATGTAGTTTCTACTTCTGCTGATAGTTTTTAAAAACAACGAAGGGTGGGAAGTTCTAGTTAACAGTGACAGCCGGGTCTTGTGCACCTACCTCTCTCATCCTTTCTGAAACCTCGCAGGTGCAGACGCACTGGGACAAGGAGATGGGGAGGTGCCACCGCCAGGGGTCGGAGTCCAACAGCCTTTCAAAGCTTTAACATGGACATAGGAACAGCAATTGAGATGGCAGGTACATGGAGGGGGAGTGAGGAGGCTCAGGCCAATTCCCCTGCAGAACTTGGGAGCCTGTGGAGTGGAGCCCCCGGGGCTCCAGGAGGCAGGCTGCAGAGACACGCACCAGGCTGAAGATCAAGGGTTGGAAAGAAGGCTTGGCCCGGGCGCCTGCGCCTGTCTCATGAAGCACTGTGACCACCCAGCTCAGAGGATACTGAAACCCCGTCCCTGGACACAGTACCAGGAAAGGTCCAGCGGCCCAGGGCTGAGTTCAGCGACTGACTTTCACCAGGTCCAGGGGTGGCTTAGGGGATGGGAGTTTTCTGAAACTGGGCACATGGCTACACAACTGTACAGTGTGTTAAAAATCGGGCCAGGCATGGTGGCTCATGCCTGTAATCCCAGCACTTTGAGAGGCCAAGGCATGTGGATCACCAGGTCAGGAGTTCAAGACCAGCCTGATCAAGATAGTGAAACCCCATCTCTACTAAAAATACAAAAAAAAATTAGCTAGGCATGGTGGTGGGCACCTGTAATCCCAGTTACTCAGGAGGCTGAGGCAGGAGAATCACTTGAACCCAGGAGGCGGAGGTTGCAGTGAGCTGAGATTGCACCACTGCACTCCAACCTGGATGACAGAGTGAGACTCTGCCTCAAAAGAAAAAGAAATCATGGATCTGCAGATTTGCAATAGGTGAATAGTACAGTCTGCAAATTCTACTGCAACGAGACTTTAAAAATGCACAGACCAGAGAAAGAGAGAAACAGAAGTAACCAAAATACTAAGATACTATCAATTGGCAAGTTTTTAATTTGTTTTCCTGCTACCCAACAAAATATGAGTCTGAGAACAAGGTGAATTATTTTAAAAAATAAGAAACGATTTCCAAATGACACAGCAATTCCACTTGTGGGTACATACTCCAATAACTGAAAGCAGAAGTCGAACAGATATCTGTGCCTCTATGTTCACAACTGGATTACTCACAGTAGCTGCGAGGTGGAAACAACCCAAGTATCCATCAATGGCTGAACAGATACACAAAGTGTGGCATATACGTATCGCGGAATACTATTTTGCTTTAAAAAGGGGGGAAATGTTGACACATGCTCCAACGTGGATAAACCTTAAGGATGTATGCTGAGTGAAATAAGCCAGCCCCAAATTGACAAATACTGCAAGATGCCACTCATACGAGTTGCCAAGAGTCATCCAATTTGTTGAGATGGAAAGGAGAATGGGGGGTTCCAGGGGCTGGGGAGGAGGGAGTTCATGTTCAGCAGGGACAGTTTTAGTGGAGGAAGAGGAAGATTTCTGGAGATGGACTGTGGTGATGGCTGAAACATGCTTTTTTTTTTTTTTGAGATGGAGTCTGGCTCTGTTATCCAGTCTGGAATCCAGTGGCGTGATCTTGCCTCACTGCAACCTGTGCCTCCCAGGTTCAAGCGATTCTCCTGCCTCAGCTTCCTGCACAGCTGGGACTACAGGCACACCTGGCTAATTTTTGTATTTTAGTAGAGACTGGGTTTCACCATGTTGGCCAGGATGGTCTCGAACTCCTGACCTCGTGATCCACTCGCCTCACCCTCCGGAAGTGCTAGGATTAAAGGCATGAGCCACCACACCTGTCCTGAACTGTAATCTTAAAAATGGCTAACACGGTAAATTTCATGTTACAGATATTTCACCATGATTAAAAAAAAAAAAGGTAAAGAATGCTATTTTTGCACAAAAAAGAATGGAAAAGGACAGCTGAGAAACGTGGAAGTGGGTGTCCCTGCAGCTGGGGCACCTGCACAGCGTGGGGCTCGAACAGCCGCTTTCATTACCAGCTTCTCGACACAATTTCACTTAGACTCTGTTATACACTAGACAGATTTTTAAGTATTAATTTTAAAACATGATGGAGAGTGATAGGGATGAAGAGAAAATCAAATCATGGAAGCTACACACCAATAAGCCCGATGTCAATCACAGGCCAGATCCGAGAGGGGATTATCAGAGCAGAAGGCTCGTGAGTACTTCAGGAAGCAAATGCCAGGCCAAACGCATCTCGTTTTCTCTTTTAATAAGGTTATGGGATTGGCATATCAGAGGAATGGTAAGCAGATGAGGACCTTTATTTCAGCAAGATGTTAACACAGTCTCTCATGAGGCCTGTGAAGGGAAGGCGAGGTGGAGGGGCCCCCTGGGCAGTGGGCAGTGAGGCCGCTCAAGGCACAACCTCAGAGACAGCAGGAGCAGCTGGTCCAGACACAGAGCTTTGGCCAGGCCTGGATGCAGGACGGGGGACTTGTTTAAAACGGGCTGACAACATTGGGCCTGCACCCTCAAAGACGAACCTCCCAATCAAGATGACATCATCTCAACAGGCTGGAATGCTAACTTTCAAAGTGAACAGATGAATTTATCAGAGTTACAAATGTTCTGCATGTTGATACCAAAATTCATTCACTGCCATAAGCAGGAGGACACAGTGGAAAGGAAAAAGTATGGGGCTTTATGGGAGCCGCAGCCACTTCACCTGAGGCAGTGACTATACAGCTGGGAGCTGCCCTAGCCATAGTGAAAACCACCCAATGTCCGCCCCGACGACCTCCGCTCAGCACTGGTGCCATGTCCAAAGTGACAAGATGCCCAGAAGCCACCAGAGGAAAACTGGATGACCAGCCTTCAAATGCGCAAGTAGAAAGAAGAGCTACGCAGGGAATGGGGAGCAGAAGTGGTTTTCCCCATTTGCAGGACTTCAGTGTCGGAAGGAATGTAAGGACATTTCTTGGTCCTCCAGGAAGAACCAGGGAAACAGAATCACGGTGCAGAAATAGACTTGGCTCTAGTTGGAGCTGCCTGACAACGGAGCCGCGTGACACTGCAAGCTCCCCGTCCCCAGCTCAGGGAAACGGAGTCCCACACATCAGAAAAGCCACTGAAGGACCATGTACTCTGCAGAGGACTGACTTAAATGGACCACAAACACCTTCCAATACCCTGTAATACAAGAGTAACAGCCATGAAAATAACAACTTACATTTGCTAAGCTCTGACCGTAGCCAGGCAAGACTGGATGTACTCTAAAGGCTTTCTGACTCTGATTCTTTGATTCCTGAATTGTAAGGTCCATTACAAATACAATCAACAATCAAACCCTTCAAAAAAAAATGAAGATATTTAATATAAATCATTAGGTCAAGATGACAACTGTAAATAATTTTATAAGTCTTTAAAAGGAAGAGTTTATCAGTTTATAATAAAAACTGCCTAACACTAACGTTTAATTAGTTCTAATACCTGACCGGCGTCGTCTTTCCAGACTTCAGGGTGTACCTAACCGCGTTCAGATTCAATAAGGTTCGAGGAGGCACACAGCTCTTTTGTTCGTGGCCTGGGATCTGGCATTGCTGAAGCTAGATTGGGCCAGGCCTGGCTCTGCCAAATACTGATGAACTTAAAGGTTCATTCATTTATCCAACAAATATTTATTGAGTGCCACTTATGTGCCAGGCACTGTTCTCTGTACAAGCAGAGAGGGCAACAAGCTCCTGAGGCTGGAGGAATCTGGTCTGAGGATCAAGAAAACCAGGTGACGGCATGATGGAGTGAGGCATGAGTTCAGCAGGAAGGGGCCAGTGAGAGCAGCTTGATCAGTGCCTCAAAGGGCAGGTTAAAGAAGAAAAGGGGGAAAGGCAAGAAGGCAGAGAAAGAGGGTACACAAGAGAACAATGAGCTCTGGTTTGTTTTTGTCAACGTCACTCTGGCTGCTGGGTGGAGATGGTCAGCAGAGGGGCCAGAAAGACAGAAAAAGA
>PVKV010003439.1:85147-112561 GCA_004027835.1 Alouatta palliata
CCAGGTGAGGACGCTGCAGCCCCCAGGGGAGGGTCCAGGTGAGGACGCTGCAGCCCCCAGGGGAGGGCCCAGGTGAGGACGCTGCAGCCCCCAGGGGAGGGCCCAGGTGAGGACGCTGCAGCCCGCAGGGGAGGGTCCAGGTGAGGACGCTGCAGCCCCCAGGGGAGGGCCCAGGTGAAGACGCTGCAGCCCCCAGGGGAGGGCCCAGGTGAGGACGCTGCAGCCCCCAGGGGAGGGCCCAGGTGAGGACGCTGCAGCCCCCAAGTAAAACTGGGGCTCAGCCAGAGCAGCAAGAGCAGCGTTGGAGAGAGGGAAGCCAACCTGGGTGCGTCCCGCAGGCAAAGCGACGGGCAAGGCTAAAGGAAAGGAGAAATCCTGATGCCTCTCATGCTCCTGGAGTGAACAATGGACAAGGGAAGCCACGTTTCTGAAGATGTGCTTAGGCAGTGTTCCACCCAGAGTTCAAATCCAAGGCACCGCCAGAATGCTAACTGCCAGACTTGAGGTCTGCTCATCTATCAGTAAACAGAGATGGATAAAGGCAGAACACGCCCGTTCCCGTCAGAAGCTAAATGGCTAAAATAAAGTGCCGTTCCATTTCCAGGGTGGCTCAGCTAAAATGCCAAGGAAAGGCCACCTGAGTGTTCGGTGGGAACAGGGTGAGATGCAGGTTAGTGAGGATGCTTTTGAAGGCTGCAGTGCTTTGTGGTTGGGCTGTCCTAGTTACAGGCCCTTCCAAGGCTGTGTCAAAGAGATTCAGTGCACAGAGACCACCCGGTGGAACCACCACACCCCCTGCTTTCATTACCTCACTCCTTACAGGAACACACATTACTCTGAAGAACTTCAACATCCGTAGTCCAATTAAGACTATCCATGGCCAGGCACGGAAGGCCTTGTCCAGCTCTGTTCCCTTCCAGACTGACCTTTCTGCAGCATGGTTCACCAGCCTTCAGTCACACTGTTTCTGCTCCCCCGTGCCTAACTCGGAGTACCCACACCCCACTGCCCTTCTCTGTTATCCACAGGATGAACCCTGCCCAGCTCTGCCCGCTCCCCCCAACCCCCTCGAAGCCTCTTCTCATTGTTCCTGCCTCCAGATGCCGAACAAACCGCTGCCTAAAGACCCTGCAGCAGAGCACACAGCTCACAGCTCTTTCTCCTATGGAGATGGGATGTGCCCGACAGAACACAAGCTGCTTGAAAGCAAGATCATCATGCATTGTTTTTATTCCCCCAAAGAACCTAGGACAGTGTTTCCGGCATTGGGAGCACCCCCTCTCCGCTAGTGATGAATTGTAATACCATACATATTTCTAAATGTATATTGAACATAATTAACAAATTCCTAGACAGCAAATATTCATCTTACAAGCAGGTTCTGGAGGAGGGATCTAACTTGCATCACTAGGCCACCAATGGTACCTAAATGCGAGTGATTAAGAAAAGACAGGGTAGGCGCAGTTGCTCAAGCCTGTAATCCCAGCACTTTGGGAGGCTGAGGTGGGCAGATCACCTGAGGCTGGGAGTTTGACACCAGCCTGACCAACATGGAGAAACCCGTCTCTACTAAAAAATACAAAATTAGCTGGGTGTGGTGGCACATGCCTGTAATTCAAGCTACTCAGGAGGCTGAGGCAGAGAATTGCTTGAATCTGGGAGGGGAGGTTGCAGTGAGCCGAGATTGTGCCACTGCACTGCAGCCTGGGCGACAAGAGCAAAACTCCAAATGGGGAAACAGGTGGGGTACTGGAACTACTCGACATTTTCCTGCTGACTCCTGAATTCATCAAGCAGAGCTCAGCCCAATGCAGTGGTTTTTCATGGTGCCCCACACAGCCCCAGAGGATCTGGGGGACAATTCATGGTCCTGGGTGGGGGTTGCTAGGTGGGGAGGGTTGTAATGTGTGGGCCCGACCTTCATCCAGATCAACTCCTTTTTCACATACTGAGCTTCCTCATAAGATCTCATTGGCAGAAAAGGCTCCATCACTAATAGTAAAAACATTTCCCAACTGTTGGTTAATGCACTGTGCAGAGAGTGAATGTGCAAATGGAAAAAGCTCCAAGAGGGACTACTGACCACCCAGGGGCCCCTCGAGCTGCAGCGGCAGCCAGCAGGGACGGGGGTGCTACAAAGAGAAATGTTTCTCCAACTTGTCAGAAAGACGTCGACACCGATTTATGTCATGTCGGTACCAAGGCCAGGCCATCCTCATGCTACTGGCACGAGCTGGGGAAGCCTGGTGCCACAAGTCCCCAGAAAGGCTGCGCCCAGGGTCAGAGCACCCCTCCCGGGCAGGGGCCCTGAGATGCCAGCAGTCCCACTTAGGCAAGAAGGAGGAGCAGGTGGCCCAGCTTCACCCTATGACGAGTGTGACTTTCTTCAGCCACACCACACCCGGGCGGCTCCCACCCCCTCACGTCCCCTCTCTGGCTACAGCTCTGACGGACCCGGGCAACCTGTCCCTGGGCAGGTGGAATGAGCTCTCTTCTACGGCTGAACGTTGGTGTCTCTTTTCCTGGAAAACCATAACACTTCCAACACAATAAGGCCACCGAGGGATGGTGGCAGCCACAGTTCCCCCACGTGGAGGATTCCCTGCGGCAACCCAGACCCAGCGTGGCTGGATCTTCCAATTCCGCAAAAGAATTCAAAGTCCATTCTTTACCGTGAACTCTCCCAAGTGTTAAGTGTTACCAAATAAACATTTCTAAACACTGCATGAGCTAAAGAAACCACACCTGGGAGCAGAAGGCCACCTGGGTTCTTGGTTTTAGGACCTCTGAACAAAACGATATCCTTCAGTGCTCAGGGTGAACAGAAAAATATGTCTTTGAAAGAAATAATCACTTGTCAGAAAGACATCTACACTGACGTCAGGTCAGTACCAGGCACAGCAGCGAGGGGTCACTGGGCACTGGCTGTCCTCAGCTCAGGAAACCGCCTGAAGCTGCTGGCGGACCGACCTCAGGGTCCGGCCCTCGGCCCAGCCCCGTCTCCCGGGCTCATTCATGACAACGAGCACATCTCAAAGCCAAGAGGCCCGCGGAGGCTCTGATTCAACAACACACCTAGGCTACGCCGAGGGTCCACGGCAGTCCCGACTCCCACAGCGAGCGGGGCCTCCTGGAAGACAGCACTGAACCCAGCCACGGATTCTGCAGACCTTTAAATCCCCACCTACAGCCTTCAACAGCAACCCTGAAGCACAGCGCATGCTGCTCACCCTGCGACCTAGTTACAGACAGGCTTGCGACGGTTACCAGAAGGGAGAGCAGAGGCCCTCGTTGTGTAACAACCAGCACCCATCCTGCCACCTCACTGCAGCAGAGGGACAAAGCCTAAATCACCAAGTTTAGAGCTGCTGGGCGAGGAGAGAGGCTACCTATGGTCCAGGGAAACCAGCAAAGACGAGCCGTCCAGGCTGGGGAGGATGAGAACAGGTCGGGCCACCCCATGCTACCGGCACCAGCCGGGGAAGCATGGCGCCCTAAGTCCCCAGAAAGGCTGTGCACGGGGTCAGGGCACCCCTCCCGGGTAGGGGCCCTGAGATGACAGTCCACACAGATTAGCCCTTCAGAAAACACGGTCATGCTTCTCAAACACACTGCAACACAAACAACTACATTTCAGATTCATGGCAAGTCCAGTCCTTCTGGTTCTCTCTCCCTGACAATGTCGATGTCCTGGTCACTGTGTGGGGACTTAGGTACCTCCTTGGCCACACAGTTGAAGGTCATTTATTTTTCTTTGGAGACCAGGTCTCATTCCGTCACCCAGGCAACAGTGCAGTGACACAATCTTGGCTCACTGCAACCTCTGCCTCCCGGGTTCAAATGATTCTCATGCCTTGGCCTGCTATGTAGCTGGGATTACAGACCTGCACCACCACACACTGGGCTAATTTTTGTGTTTTTAGTAGAGACGGGGTTTCACCACGTTGGCCAGGCTGCTCTCGAACTCCTGACCTCAAGTGATCCTCCCGCTTCAGCCTCCCAAAGTGCTGGGATTACAGGTGTGAGCCACCGCGCCCAGCCAAGGTCATTTCTTAGGGGGATCTTTTGTGTAGATGTCTTGTCTTGCTCATTGCATATTGATGTTCCCTACTTTTATTCTTGGAAAGAAACCCCATATTCCCGTTGTGGAAGCACCTCCTTATATAAGGCAAATGTATGAACATTTTTATCTGCAGAAACCTGTGTGCCCTACATTATATGATCCAGAATAGATTCTGGCCCTCCACCATAAAAAGCACATGTTCACACCAAAGCCAGCAGAGATGTGCGGCACTGAGAGAGAGAGAGAGTATGTGGGTGGGGGTGGTAAGCGTGGTCTGTGGGACTCCGGACAGCTGTTTTGGGCCCCCAGTCCTCACTGCACAGATGCTGATGACCACTGCTGCTTCCAAGGAGCGAGCTGAAGACGGATCACTGAGAGGGTCCAGGTTCACAGCAGGCTGCATCACTGCTACTGCTGGCCTGAGCAGGAAGGCCCTCCCCGTCACAGCGCTCCCTGCACAGGAATGAGTCCTGTGACCACAGCCCCATTAAAAAATGCTCTGTGTTCCACCCGGCTCCCTTGGCAACCTCACATGGTCCCATCCTCAAAGCAGGATCTGGAAGGACAGTTCACTCACCGCGCTTTGGAATGCATTCAACTTGGCGCTGGCCTGAAGCTGACTCCCACCAGGGAAGACAAAAAACACAACCCAGTGGGCAAGAGGGGCTGAGGGAGGAGGAGCAGGGGGTGAGGGGGCAATGCTGGGCAGAAAGAAGGGGCACCAAGGGCAGACACATCCCTGGATGTCCAAATCGAAAGGAATGAGGAGGAGGAAGGGTCCTTGAAGGGCCACACCATCCCACAGAGGAGACCTGAGGTGCCAGCCTGTTCAACATGTCCCAGAGAGGAGCATGGGTCCTGAGAAGCTAGTTGGCACCTCTGATGCCAGTCCTAGCATCCACTCTCCCTGGTCTACAGAGCACCCTCTCCAGGTGGGCCTTCCCGAGAGGAGGGACCTCCAGAGAAGCAGGATCCAGGAAAGGGCAAGCCGACCCACAGTAACAGGTATCCTAATTTCCTTCTCAGGGGTGTCCCTGCCCAAGTGGTCAGCAGCTGTATCTTGTTCACAGTAAGGTCTGCTCATGAGACAAGAGCCACTATGAAAGATTCACAGACAAGATAATAGCATTTGGGGAAAATGTGACAGATCTGAAGTGAAAACAAAGGCCAACTTACAAAATGTCAAGAGTCCAACAGCCTGAAACACAAAGAAGTAATACTCACATATACATTTTAGACAGCAAATAACACTCTTCAAAAGGAAATTTTAGCTCTGCAATTTTTATAACTAAAATCTGCAATTCTTTTTTATCCCCCCAAACAACGATGTTTAACAGGAAACTGGCTATTTACACAACAGGTTCAATACCGTGAAAGCATATAGTGTATTTTATTATATGTTTACTGCTTCAGAAACCACCATCAAGTTGACCACCTGCCACTGCCACCCCATAAAGGGAAAAAGTCTATGTGTACTTCTATTAGGACTCACAGGGAAGCCATTAGCTGACCCTTCCTTGTTTTTAGGGTTCTGAGCTAAAACGGGAGAAGAAAATGACATTAGAATGCCTGTTCAGCAAACAGCTGTTCAGTGGCTGCTGCAGCAGACACCAAGGAGGTCAGCATGGGGCCCGCAAAGAGAAAGGACATGTCGGGCCAGGCACGGTGGCTCATGCCTGTAATCCCAGCACTTTGGGAGGCTAAGAAGGGTGGAACGCGAGGTCAGGTATGCGAGACCAGCCTCGTCAACATAGTGAAACCCCCTCTATACTAAAAAAAAAAAAAAAATACAAATTAGTTGGGCATGGTGGCATGCACCTGTAATCCCAGCTACTCAGGAGGCTGAGGCAGGAGAATCTCTTGAACCCAGGAGGCAGAGCTTGCAGTGAGCCAAGATCGCTCCACTGTTCTCCAGCGTGGGTGACAGAGCAAGACTCTGTCTCAAAAAAAAAAAAAGAGAGAGAGAGAAAGGACGTGTCCCTCTTCATGGTCCAGCCACCAAAGTTTTACCACCACCAGGCAGGGCCAGACCTGGACATGTGTCCCCAATACCCCACCTCTGCCCCTGAGCACCCCTATCTTTCCTGGACACTTCTGGACCTGAGAACAGACATTTACCTCAACTGCAAAGATGAGGCAGAAATGCCACTGGAAGCAGGGTACGGGTGACTCTCTCATGCTTCCCTGGAGCAGAAGCCACAGAGGCCGCAAAATGAGGGCCGAGAAACGCCAAGTGCCAGCAAGGAGTGGCCACATCTCTCACACACTGCTAGCGGGAACGGACAGTGATGCCGCCACCCTGGAAAACCGTCTGGCAGCCACAACAACAGCTGAACATACGCACGCTCGGCGCCCCAGCAATTCCGCTCTCCTAGGCATACACCCATCCAGACAGGCACATAGGTTCACCAAGGCCACGTACGAGAATGTGTCGGCAGCACTGACTCCAAGACCCCAAACTGGAAACTACCCAAGCGCCCATCAAGAGCACACCCGATAAGTAAGTATACTCACACGCGAGAGCGCTCTGCAGCAATAAACGTGAATGAACCACTCGACAACACAGATGCCTCTCCACAAACGCACTGCTGAAAGTATAAAAGATCAGACACTAATACATGTGTGAACCCATTTACATAAAGTTCAAAATCAGGAAAAATTAATACATGAGGCTAAAAATCAGAAGAAAGTTTCACCTTTGGGAGCAGTAAGTAGAAAGGAGCACACGGGAGACCCTGGGGTATAAGCGTTGGGCTGTCTTTGGGTGCCGGCTACACAGAGACATTCACTTTGTAAAAACATACTCAACTATGCACTCAAAAATTTGTGCCGTTCTCTGCACGTAAGACTTCAACGGAAAGTACAAAAAAATAAGGGCTGAGGAGAGAAACTGTTGCTAGGAGACAAAGAAGCGAAGATTCTGGCTTTGGTTATTAGCCCTTAGAGCTTGGAGAATGATGGATACACACTGAAAGCCCATTCAATTTTTCAAGGAATCTTAGGACCAGAGAAACATCAAACCTGGCCAATGGCAGTCTCTGATCACTCCACAGCTACCAATCTCCAGACCCATGACAGCAGGATGTGGTTGAGAAAAAGCTGCAGGCCTGGGAAGGGAGGGCACCCTGTCCATCTCAGACACCGCCGGGGAAAATGGTCCAGGGGTGTCTACATACAGATAGTGCCCACTCCCTAAGCCGGGCAGACTCAAGGCTGTACCCCCTTGGCAAGGGGGTGGGTACTCTTCATATGGGCATGGGCATTCCCGAGGTGCACACGGCTAAGAGTGGACTGGATGGCCCTCACTGGCCAGTCACCCTCCAGCAAATCACGCCCTGCTTCCCCCTGCTAACGACTGTCCAGCGGAAGCGTAATATAAGCCTCGGGTGTACTTTACAATTTCCTCGCAGCCACATTAAAAAGATTGGAAAGAAATTAAATTTAACAATATATTTTCTTCAACCCGATATATCAAAAATATTATCCTTTCAATGTGTAAACAACATAAAAAATATTAACGAGATGTTGTACATTCTCCCATGCACATCGAGCCTTTGCAATCCGTGCGTGACACAGTTTGGGTATGTGTCCCCGCCCAGATCTCATTCGAGATGTCATCCCCAAGGCTGGAGGTGGGGCCTGGGGGGAGGTGATTGCATCACGGGGGCAGGTCCCTCATGGCTTGGTGCCATCTTCGTGACAGTGAGTTCTTACAAGACGTGGTCATTTCACAAGATAGTGCCGAAAGCGAAGAAGGAAGCTCCTGCCCCTTCTAAAGCCGAAGCCAAAGTGAAGTCATTAAAGGCCAAGGAAGGCAGCGTTGAAAGCCGTCCACCGCCACAAAAAAAGAAGATCCGAACGTGACACTGTGACTCCAGAGGCAGCCCAAATATCCCCGGAAGAGCACCCCCGGGAGAAACAAGCTTGACCACTGTGCTATCATCAAGTTTCCGCTGACCACCGCGTCTGCCATGAAGAAGACGGACGACGGCAACACACTTGTGTTCACTGTGGATGTTAAAGCCAACGAGCACCAGCTCAAACAGGCTGTGAAGAAGCTCCAGGACACGGATGTGGCCCAGGCTGACACCCTTATTCGGCTTCATGGAGAGAAGGCGTGTGTTCCACTGGCTCCTGATGACGATGCTTTGGATATTGCCGACAAAATTGGGATCATCTAAACTGAGTCCAGTTGGCTAATTCTAAATATACGTGTATCTTTTATCCATAAAAAAACAAAAGTCCAGGGGGCATGCGTGGTGGCTCACACCTGTAATCCCAGCACTTTGGGAGGCCAAGGCGGGAAGATCACTTGAGGTCAGGAGTTTGAGACCAGCCTGGCCAACATGGTGAAACCCTTTCTCTACTAAAAATACAAAAATTAGCTGGACATGGTGGCAGGGGCCTGTAATCCCAGCTACTCAGGAGGCTGAGGCAGGAGAATCTCTTGAACCCAAGAGGTGGAGGTTGCAGTGAGCAGAGATCACCCCGCTGCACTCCAACCTGGGTGACAGAGTGAGATTCTATCTAAAAATAACAATAAAAGTATGTGACACCTCTCCGTGCCCCCTACCCCCACTCCTGCTCTCCCCTGCTCCTGCTTTGCCTTCTGCTGCAAATAAAAGCTCCCTGCAGCCTCTCCAGAAGCAGATGCTGCTATGCTTCCTGTACAGCCTGCAGAATCAAGAACCAATTAATCCCTCCCCTTTTTTATTGAGGCAGAGTTTTGCTCTGTCACATAGGCTGGAGCACAGTGGTGCAATCTCGGCTGACTGCAACCTTCCCCCTGCCTCGTCCCCTGACCCCACGACTCCACCAGGTTCCAGTGATTCTCCTGTCTCAGCCTCCTGAGTAGCTGGGATTACAGGCACGCACCATCACACCTGGCTGTTTTTTTTGTTTTTAGTAGAGACAGGGTTTCACCATGTTGGTCAGGCTGGTCTCGAACTCCTGGCCTCTTGATCCACCTGCTTTGGCCTTTCAAAGCGCTGGGATTACAGGCATAAGCCACCACACCCGGTGGAACTAAACCTTTCTTCTTATACATTGCCCAGGTTCAGGTACAGTGGGTGTTTTACACATACAGCAGCGCGTGTCCGTCAGCACCAGCCACACTTCAGTGCTCAGGAACCAGCTGGACAGCACAGCTATGGGAAGGAGTACCTGCTCCCCACCTCTCGACCCCAAGGGCTACTATGAATAGCTTTGGCTGCAATTCTATCTCTCTTTCACACACACACACACACACACACACGCTGGGACCTAGAATAAGCTGTTCTATTCCTCTACCCACAGAGGTCAAGTCAATGAGACATCTGCCAGGAATCTCACAGAAGAAAGAGTCACTCTTCCCACTGGGCTGAAGGTGATATAAAGGATGTGAGGTCTGGAATTGTATCAGCTGCCTGAGGCCACGAGAGTAGAGCTTGTCTAGGAACGGAGCCCCCAGAGAAAGAACAGAGCCCAGGAAGAGAGGGAAAGCAATGTGGTTCCGTGGACATTGCTAGAACCTCTGTGTCAACAGATACATCTCCTACTCTTGGATTTTTCAGTTTCATGAGCTAAAAATTTGCTTATCATTTAAGCAGGTTAGGGTTGCACTGATGTGATCTGTGATGAAAATAGTCCTAGATAATACACCTCATTATTCTAATTATCTCTGCTTTTTTTCCCCTCTAGCAACTTTAAAGTTTCGTATTGTTGAATTTTTCTTACTGATTCTAGTTACTAGCATGCTTTTAATAACATGTCTGAATATATCTAAGCCTCAAAATACTGGATTTCTTTTGAAGCTACAATTTCAGTTTTAAGAGTTCATCCTGTGAAAATAACCAGACAAGTGTCCAAAAATGTATACACAAGACCATTCACTATAACAAAAACAAAAAGTAACACAAATGTACACTGAGAAAAAAGTGGGTGTCCAGTTCCAAGGAGATGGCTTCCCTTTGGCACAGAGGGATCCCAGTGGGCAGCACCCTGCCAGGGCATGGAGGCCACAGGCTCACTGGAGCCCAGTCAGACAAGGACGTGATGCAGAGACAAGGAGCTGAACGTGCTGGAAGGAAGGGAACAAGTGGAGACCACGGCAGGGCATGGGAGGCAGCATGGGGTCTGCTCTCCCATCCCCTGGCAGAGGGGAAGAGCGTCTAGGAGGTGGGGCAGAGCAAACCTGGTGGACACTGGTTTGGAGGCACTGAACATCCCTTTCCCAGGCCACTCTGACTTTCCGAGGGTGTGAGTGGGACCCAGAAAACCCCACAGCTGCAGTCAGGGGTGAGAGTCTGGCAGGTAACAGCTGGGCAATGTGGAGGGGAGACAAGGGGATCACCATGGTGAGGAGGTGAGGTGGCCCCCAAGGACCAGATGGGGGCTGTGTAAAACACTCAGGAGTCCTGCTGAGGAGCCCAGGGGAACTGAGTCAGCGAGGGAGGAGCCCCAGACCATACTCAAGCATGGGAGAACAGATGACAGGCCACACAAGCCACAGGACTTCACAAGCCACAGATTTCAGCCACAGGACCGCAGCAAGCATGTGCAGAAGGAATGCCACCTTGGGGGTCCATGGTACTAAAGGATGCTGTGCCCAGAATCTCTGCTCCTCGCCTCCAGTGACATCAGACAGCCACACTGTCCCTGTTCCCAGATGCCATTCTAGAGAGGAGCTGCAGGGCATGCAGAGGCTGAGAAATCGGAGAGGCTCAGCACTACCTACAGGGCGCTTCTCAATCAGAAGTGCGCATAGGAATCCCGTGGGAACCCCGTTACAATGCAGATCCTGCCTCAGAATATCTGGGGTGGGGCCTGAGACCCTGCATTTCTAACAGGCTCCTGGAAGATGCAGAGACTCTGAATCAATGGGCCACACTTGGAGTAGTAAGGCCCTCAGGGACCTCTGGGAATGAAACAGAATTAAAACACCCCTCCCGCTCTCAAGCAGATGCAAGATTCATGCAGAAGACAGACTCATTATACAAAAAATAACATTAATAAGGAAGACACACACGTTCCCTGCACATCTGAGATTCATCGTGTGAATACTGCACTCTGCAACTCCACTACACCTACTTATAATCTAATAAAAATTCTGAAGGAAACATTTATAAGGCATAAAGATTAAAAATATTAAATCATATGCTTAACATAGCCTGGCTAAGTGCACTCTGGGGGTTGAAGGCAAGGAAAAGGCCATATGGAAAAGAGCAGTACCTTGATCTTCCTCTATAAATCATGTCGCTTAGTCCTAGACACCATTTGCCTTGTTAGGACCGTGATGGTTCTCTGACTTGATGAATAAGCAGAGCCTGCCTTCTACCCCCACATACCGCCATACATGACGTTCTAAAGTTTATTTAATTCACACACTTTATTATTTAGGGCAGTTTTTGGTTCACAGCAAAATGGAGCAAAAAAGGACAGAGAGTTCCCATATACTCTTCCTCTCCCCAGACACACAGCTTCCCCCACCACAGTAGTACATTTCTTTTCCTTTTTCTTTTTTTTTGAGACGGAGTTTCAATCTTGCTGCCTAGGCTGGAGTGCAGTGGCACAGTCTCGGTTCACTGCAATCTCCACTTTCCAGGTTCAAACGATTCTCCTGCCTCAGCCTCCAGAGTAGCTGGGATTACAGGTGCCTACCAGCACACGCATTTAATTTTTTTTTTTTTTTTGTATTTTTAGTAGAGACGGGGTTTCACCATGCTGGCCAGGCTGGTCTCAAACTCCTGACCTCAGGTGATCTGCCCGCCTTGGCCTCCCAAAGTGCTGGGATTACAGGTGTGAGCCACTGCACCTGGCCGGAAAATTTCTTACAATCAACAAACCTACACATTGACACATCACTATCACCCAAGTCCATGATGTACATTCAGGCTCACTCTTGCTGTTGTACATTCTGTGGGTCTGGACTAATGTATAACAACGTGTGTCCACCATTGCAGTATCTTAAGGGATAGTTTCACTGCCTTCTGTGCCCTGCCTATTCATCTTTCCCTCCCCCAACCTCTGGCAACCACAGATCTTTTTACTCTCTCCATAGTCTTGCTTTTTCTGGAATGTCGTATCTTGGGAATCATGGCAGTATGTAGCCCCTTTAGACTGGCTTCTTTCACTTAGTAATATGCATTTAAAGATCCACATCTTTTCATAGCTTGATGGCTCATTTCTTTTTAGCATTTAAAAGTATTCCACTGTTGGATGTCTCAGTTTATTTATCAATTTACTTACGGAAGGACATTTTTACTGCTTCAAAGTTTTGGCCTTTATGAATAAAGATGCTATAAACATCCAAGTGCAGGCTTTTGTATGGACATAAGTTTTTAGTTCATTTAGATAAATATCAAGGAGTATGACTGCATGCTCATATGGTAAGAGTATGTTTCATTTTGTAAGAAACTGCTCAACTATCTTTCAAAGTGGCTGTAGAAAGATCTGAGGCGGTGTTTAGAGGAAGGCAAGCTGGTCAACAAGCATGCTTTGGACTTCTTTAGGCAGATAAAACGTCACTGTGCAGAGCCTTTTACAGAATATTAGACCTGCATTGATTATTCCAGCAAGCAGTTATTTTGTCACTGTCGCAAACAGCAGGCAAGTTTGATGAGTGTGTGCTGGACAAACTGAGCTCGGTGCAGCCTGACCTGGGAGAACTGTCAAAGGTCACCAAAGTGAAAACAGAGCGGCCTTTACCAGAGAATCCCTATCACTGAAGACCAAGACCAGAGCCCAAGCCTGAGTACAATGGAAATCTGAAGCCTGCCTTACATGGCACCTGCTTTTCTTTCTGGATCAAGTAAAGATGGGTCCATGGCCCACACTCAGTCACATGCCCAGACGACGACTGATGAAAACGCCCAGTTTGCATCAACTGATAGTGTGTTCTTTCCGGGATCACAAACATTAACAAAAAAGTTAATTTATGTGACTTGTCAGTCATTCTATACCATTTCCTGTCCATTAAAATTTTTAAAGGGAATAAAAAAAGTGTTCCCACCAACAGTGAATAAGAGTTCCTGTTGCCTTACTTCCTCATCAGCATTGGATGCTGTCAGCGTTTTGGCTTTTAGCCATTCTAAATGGTGTATAGTAATATCTCACTATTGTTTTAATTTGTATTTTCCTAATGACATGATGTTTAACATCTTTTCATATACTTATTTGACGTCGTCAGTGAGATGCCTGTTCAGGTTGTTTGCTCATTTTTAAATCAGGTTACTTGTTTTCTTATTATTGAGGTTTAACAATTATCTGTACATTTTGAATAACAATCCTTGATCAGAGGTAACTTCTGCAATTGTGTTCTCCTAGGTTTGTCTTCTCATTCTCTTGACAGTGTCTTTAGCAGGGCAGAAGCTTCTAATTTTAAGGAAGTTCAACTCATCGGTATTTTCTTTCACGTATTGTCCCTCCGGTGTTGTAACTAAAAAGTCCATCACCAAAACCAGGGTCATTTAGATTTTCTCCTATGTAATTTATGAAGAGCTATGTAATTTTACGTTTTACACTTAGGTCCATAATGTATTTTAAAGTGCATTTTTGGGAAGAGTTGGCATGTGGACCTCCAGCTGTTCCAGCCTCATCTGTTGAACATACTATCCTTTTTCCCTTGAATTTTGTTCCATGTTTCAGATATTAGTTAACTATATTGTGCGGTCTAGTTAGAAATAAATTGTCTATTATTTAATCAAAACCACACTATCTTGATTACTTTAAGTAAGTCTGCAAGTTCATTATCAGTTCTCTAACTTGGCTGATCTCTGTCACTATTGTGTCAACTATTCTGAGACTTTTGCTTTTTCATAAAAACTTCAGAATCAATTTATTCATATCCTCAAAATAACTTGCTGAGGTTTCTGATTATTACATTTTTTAAATAACTACAAAATGAGTGATTTTATTAGTTTGTAGGAAACTGCTTATCTGGCTATATTCTACGTTTCAGCTGTTATAAAATCTGCATATCCTCATATAAAAGCTTTCACACTATGACAACCTCACTGCTGACAGCCTCCTCTGTGGTCCTGAAGCTCCTTCAGGAGACACTTTGCATGCTCAGGAAGACACGTGCAACCGGGAGGGCAGTCAGAGCTTTCCCAGGATGTCAAAGCTCAGAAGGAACCAAAATTTTAAAGATTTTTTAAAATGTTTTAATTTGTAACAATACAGGTTAAAAGCAAAAAGGCTTCTTCAACAGCTAGAACAATTGAACTTCATGTCTAATAACAAGAATGTTTCATTAAAACAGAAAGCTACCCTATGGCCCTTCCATTCATACCACCCATCCATGAGCCTCAACATGGACTGCAAGTGGACTTGCAGGCCGCTTGCAAGATCTTCACCTGATTGTTCAGAGGGCATTCCACTGCCCTAGCGAAAGGAACAAATCTGTCATACCACTCACAACACGGCTAGTTCAGGAGCGCTAGGGTCATGGCCCAGAAGAAGCCCGTGAAGATTAAACTTCTTTTCCTTTTAAGTGTCAGATCCCAAACTGTCCATAGTGTATGCATGCACGGCAACAAACACTACCCACAGAAATAATCACTCATATGCCACATGTACACCCATGCACGTACACACACACACACACACACACACACACACAGTCTCTCTCACACACATATTTTTTATTTGCTTGTCTTTTACTGAGAAAAGGGATTATCATATATGCAAAACACATGTTTTTTAAAGTAATCATGCTATCACAGCAGCACTCAGCTAAGATGCTGTTCTATTAACTTATAAACACCTTGCTTCCCAAGGGCCTGACACACTTTAACCCACAGAGCTCACTTGTGGAATAAATTCTTTACTAAATGAAATATGAACTGAAGTCACAAAGTGTCTATTGACCACAATACAGAAAAAAGGCTTTTAAAATAACATATTATCATATGTAAATAGAGAATATGAACTAAGGGCTACAGGAGGAAAGAAAACACTAACTGGTTATGAATTACAATTTTTATTTTTCTATTGCTTGCAGGGTTTTATTGGGCACTTAGGCTGTTTAAAGCATGAACGCTTTAACCCTAAGACTCACCCTGCAAGCCAAAAGCAGTCTTTGTTGGCAATATTAAAGCATTTCTGGCTTCTGGACTGGGACATCAGCAAAAAGGCAGAGAAGGAAGCTCCAAGGGTCCATTCTCCACAAAACCATTGAAAACTCAAACAGTAACTGTCAGAATCAACGTTGTCAGAATAATGGAAACAGTAAATGGTTCACTGCAACCAAGAAAAATGGAATGGAGAGAAAGGCAACATAAAAGCCGAAGGAAGGCTCTGTGGTGTTTTCATCTGCCCGAATCCACCCTCCTCCTCTCCGACTCCACAGTGCAACGGTCTTGAAGACAGCAGCAGCAGCGTTCCCAGTGCAGGATCTGGCCCCTGGTTCCCGAGGGTACAGAGCAGGACTTCTTCATTCACAAAGAATCCTGTTTGTTCTACCCTGCCTGGAGGCTACTGATGGACTGACTCAAGGGGCTCCTCTGTGTTTTGTGTAACTCAGAATTCACTGAAGGCAGAAAAGTGGCAGGCACTCCCAGAAAACACAGGAAGGCAAATGAGCAACCTGCAGCCCCTGGGACAGAAGATCACCATTGAGGCACACGGCAGAGCACCAAAACCATGCAAGGAGGGCTGAGGACAGGGTTTCTTTAAGAAATTCAGGCATTCAACACTAGGAACTCAAACATCTCAACAGCAAAGAACAAACAATCCCATTAAAAAGTGGGTAAAGGATCCGAATAGACATTTTTCAAAAGAAGACATACAAATGGCCAGGATGTATATGAAAGAATGCTCAACATCACCAGTCATCAGAGAAACGCAAATCAAAACCGCAATGATACATACCATCGCAACCCAGCTGCAATGGCTACTATCAAAAAGACAGACTGTAACAAATGCTGCCGAGGATGCAGAGAAGAGAAACTCTTTTTTTTTTTTTGAGACAGAGTCTCACTCCATCACCAGGCGCCAGGCTGGAGTGCAGTGGCGCGACCTCGGCTCACTGCAACCTCCGCCGCCCGGGTTCAAGCAATTCTCCTGCCTCAGCCTCCCGAGTAGCTGGGACTACAGGCGCACGCCACCACACCCAGCTATTTTTTTTGTATTTTTAGTAGAGACGGGGTTTCACCATGTTGACCAGTACGGTCTCGATCTCTTGACCTCGTGATCTGCCCGCCTCGGCCTCCCAAAGTGCTGGGATTACAGGCGTGAGCCACCGCGCCCGGCCAAGAGGAACTCTTATACCTTGTTGGTGGGAATGTAATTTGGTACAGCTGCTGAGGAAAACGGTACGGAGATTTCTCAAAAAAAATAAACAGAAAACTATCATATGATCCAGCAATCCCACTGCTGGCTGTTTATCCAAAGCAAAGGAGATCAGTATGTTGAAGAGATATCTGTACTCCCATGTTCATTACAGCACTATTCACAATATCCAAGATATGAAATCAACCTAAGTGTCCAACAATGGATAAAGAAATTGATAAAATGATAAATTGGTAAAGAAAATGACACACACACATGCACACACAATAGAGTACTATTCAGACTTAGAAAAGAAGGAAATCCTACCTTTTTTTAATAACATGGATAAGTCTGAAGGACATTACACCAAGTGAAATATGCAAGCCAGAGAATGATAAATACCATGTGGTGTACATGTGATATAATGATATACTATCTGGCTATAAGATAGAAAGAAAATGGAATACTATCTGGGCATAAAAAAGAATGAAATCCTGGCTAGGCACAGTGGCTCACCCCTGTAATGCCAGCAATTTGGGAGGCTGAGGCGGGTGGATTACTTGAGGCCAAGAGTTCAAGACCAGCCTGGCCAACATGGTAAAACCCCATCTCTAAGATATAAAAATTAGCCTGGCATGGTGGCTCCTGCCCGTAATCCAACTATTCAGGAGGCAGAGGCAAGAGAATCACTTGAACCTAGGAGGCAGAAGTTGCAGTGAGCCAAGATTGTACCACTGCACTCCAGCCTGGGTGACAGAGCGAGACTCCGTCTCAAAACAAACAAAAAGAATGAAATCATGTCATATATGGCAACACAGATGAGCCCAAATATTATGTTAAGCAAAGTAAATCGGGCACTGGAAGATAAATACCACATGATCTCAACCATATGTGGGAGCTAAAAAATAAATAAGCTCAAGGAAATAGAGAATAGAATTGTGGGTGCAGAGTCTGGGAAGGGTACCAGAGAGGGGAGGATGGGGAGAGGTTGGTTAATGGATACAAAATTGCAGCTAGAAAGGAGGCATGAGTTCTGGTGTTCTACAGCACTATAGGGTGAATATGGTTAACTATAATTTATTATATATTCTCAAAAAGCTAGAAGAGAGGATTCTGAATGTTCACAATGCAAAGAAATGAGGTGATGGACATGCTAATTGTCCTAATTTGGTCATTACACATTGTATACACATACTGAAATATCACTCTGTATCCCATAAATATGTACAGTTATATGACAACTAAAAATAAAAGGGAAAAAGCCATTCAGGTATCCCAAAGCATCTATGTATATGCTTGACATCAGCAGTCATCAGGGAAATACAAACAGAAACCACAACGACATGTGATTTCACACCTCTTAGAATGGCTATTAACACACCAAGAGGTAACAAGAGTCGGTGAGGTCATGGAGTAAAGGGAACCCTTATACACTGATGCTGGGAATGTACACTCGTACTGCCACGATGGTAAACAGTACCGAGGTTCCTCAAAAAGTGATAGAACTATCATATGATCCAGCAATTCTGCTTCTGGGTATATATCCAAAGTAATTGAAATCGGTGTTTTGAAGAGAAATCTACACCCCCATGTACACTGCAGCATTAGTCACAATAACCGTGATACGGGAACAACCTAATGTCCATCAATGGATAAACTGATAAAGAAAATGTGACACATATACACACACACACACACACACACACACACACACACAGGCAGAGGAGTATTACTCAGCCTTCAAAGAGAAGGAAATTCTGCCTTTTTGAACAACATGGGTAAGCCTGGAGGACATTATACTAAGTGAAATAAGCAAGCCAGAGAATGATAAATGTCACATGATCTCACTTATAGGTGTAATCTAAAAATGTGGCTCATAGAAACAGAGAGGAGAATGATGGCTGCAAGGGCTGGGCCTGGGGGAAATGGGTAGGTGTTGGTCAAAGGAAACAAACTTTCAGTTACACAATGAGTTAGTTTTGGAGACCTAATGTTGCCATAACTAAAATAATAATATTTTGTATAGTTGAAATTTGCTAAAAGAGTAGATTTTAAGTATTCTTACCACAAGGATAAAAATGGTAACTATGTGCAGTGATGGATACGTTAATTGGCCTTATTGTGGTAATCATTTTACAGTGTATATCAAGTCATGCTGTACACCTAAAATGTATACAATTTTTGTCACTTGTACCTCAATAAAGCTGGAAAAGCTGAATACATTTTAATGTATTTTGGTACAGTTTTATATGTATAAAGTTCTTGTGTTTTAGTATTTTTCTAAATACCTGGTGGAGTTTATTGCTAATTCTAAAAATTGTTTTTAATTATTATTGAAATATTGGAAAGCATTTTTAAAGTTTTTTCCCCTGTGGTCTTTCCAAACTCTTATTAGATCTGAAACTTTGTATATGTTTTTGAATTTTATATATAATGATTCTGTCAGTAGAGAATGATAATATTGTTTCTCTCTCTTTTTTTGTGGCCAACATAACAAACTATCCCCTTTTTTTTTTTTTTTTTTTTTCTAATCCTTCTTACCTATTTTCTTAATTTTGCTGGCTGGGAATTCCCATCAAATATTGAATAGTAATCGTGAAGGTGGGCATTTTTGCTCTGTCTTCACTGGGAATGCTTTCTTTAAATTTTTTGAGAGGGACTCTCACTCTATCGCCTAGGCTGGAGTACAATGGCACAATCTTGGCTCACTGCAACTTCTGCCCCCAGGGTTCAAGCAGTTCTCCTGTCTCAGCCACCCACATAGCTGGGATTACAGGCATGCACTCCCATCAGCTAATTTTTTGTATTTTTAATAGAGACAGGGTTTCACTATGTTAGCCAGGCTGGTCTTAACCTCCTGACCACAGATGACTCGCCCACCTCGGCCTCCCAAAGTGCTGGGATTACAGGCCTGAGCCACCATGACCAGCTGGGAATGCTTTCTCTTTCTCTTTCTCTTTCTCTCTCTCTTTCTCTCTCTCTCTCTCTCTCTCTCTCTCTCTGCCTATCTTCTGTTTATTTCTATCTGATCTATTTATTAGAGACAGGATCTTACTCTGTCACACTGGTTGGAGTGCAGTGGTGTTACCATAGCTCACTGCAGTCTTGAATTCCTGGGTTCAAGCCATCCTTCTGCCCGGGAATGCTTTCAAATGCTCAGCATTAAGTGTGCTGTTTGCTTCAGGATTTGCATAGCTTCTCTTTATCAGGTAAAAAGAGTTGTCAGGGAAGCACTGGAAATTCTATTACTGAATTATTATGTGTTCACTAATTAGGATTTTAACTGAAGTCACTGTTATTTAAAAAATTATTTCAACAATTTTTTTTTAAAATTTGATATGGAGTCTCACTCTGTCATCGAGGCTGCAGTGCAGTGGCGTGATCTCGGCTCAAGTGATTCTCCTGCCTCAACTTCCAGAGTAGTCGGGATTATAAGTGCCAGCCACCACGCCTGGCTTATTTTTCTATTTTTAGTAGAGATGGGGTTTCACCATGTTGGCCAGGCTGGTCTTGAACTCCTGACCTCAAGTGATCCACCCGCCTTGGCCTCCCAAAGTATTGGGATCACGGGCATGAGCCATGCCCGGCTTCAGCAAAAATTTTAACAATTACTTTAACAATGGGCAGTGTGTTTGACAGCGTGTTAAAATGGTAATTGCTTTTTATTTCTTATTGGGAAAAGTTATACCTCTATATTAATATTTTCAGCACTTGAAGTCATAACTGATAGCCAGCTCACAGAATTTAGCAACCTTCCTATTGACTCCCTGGAGCTCTTGGGGTATCTGGCTCCTCAGAGTTTTATAGAACACAATTTGCCAACCTGATGTAGAATGTACTTCTTTTACAAAGGCCTCCCCAGCCATGTGGAACTATGAGTCAATTAAACCTCTTTTCTTTATAAATTACCCAGTCTCAGTATCTTTATAACAGTGTGAGAACAGACTAATATACCTAAGTTTTGGTATACTGTGTCTCCATTTTCACTTGTCTCAAGTTGTTTTTAAATTTTCCTACTGATTTCTTCTGATCCATTGGTTGTTCAGGAATATGCTGTTTAATTTATATGTATTTGTAAATTTTCTCTATTTCCTTCCATTATTAATTTCTAGTTTCATACTTCCTTAAAGCTGAAGTGATTCTCTTATGGTGGCACACAGTTGAGTCTTGTTTTTAAATCTATTCAGCCAATATATATCTTTGATTGAATAATTTAATGCATTTACATTCAAGGTAATAATTGATAGATAAGAACTTTCAATTGTCATTTTGTTAATTGGTTTCTGGATGTTTTGAAGATGCCTTGATCATTTCTTCCTCTCTTGCTGTCTTCATCTGTGACTTGATGATTTTCTGTGGTGGTATGTTTTGATTCCTTTCTCTTCATCTGCTTTGTATCTACTATATGTTTTTGCTTTGTCATTACCCTGAGGCTTACATCAAGCATATTATGGTTATAACACAGTTGAAGCTGATAAAAACTTGTTTGTTTGTGTATTTGTTTTGAGACAGAGGCTTGCTCTGTTGCACAACTTCTAACTCCTTGAGAGGCAATCCTCTCACCCAAGCCTCCTGAGTAGCTGGGAATACCGGTGCACACATCAGGCAATTTTTTTTTTTTTTTTTTTTTTTTTTTTGAGAAATGACGTCTTACTATGTTGCCCAGGCTGGTCTTAAACTCCTAGGCTCAAGCAATCCTCTTGCTTCATCCTTGCAAAGCGCTGGGATCACAAGTACGACCCACCATCCACAGCCAAAAACTTAACTTTGATCATGTACAAAACCCTACACTACTTACTGATAGTGAAATGTAAGTAAATTCTTCCCAACTGGTAATTACACATTGTGTAAATGAGCTAAACTCTCTAAGAGAAAAGCAGAAATTGGCAGAATGAATTAGAAAATTGTAGAACCATATGCTATCTACAAGAGACTCACTTTAGATTAAAAAACAAAAACAGGTTGAAAGTAAAAGGACAGAAAAAGATATTTTATGTGAACAGAAACCAAAGCAGAGCTGGAGTGCATATACTAATATCAGATGAAATATACTTTAAGATAAAAACTGCTACTAAAAACAAAGAAACACATTATATACTAACAAAATTGTCAAGTCATTACGGAGACACAACAATTATAAATGTACCACACCTACCAACAGAGTCCTAAAAATATATGAAGAAAAAAATGACACAATTGAAAGACAAAATAGGGAATTCAACAATGATAGTTGGAGAATCAAATATCTCAATTTCAATAATGGAGAGAACAAACAGAACACCACCAAAACCAATCAACTTGACATCTACAGAACACTCAACCCAACAATAGCAAAATACACATTCTTATCAAGTGTACATAAAACATTTTCCTGACAAAACATATACTGGGCCATAAAACAAGTCTCTATAAATTTTTAAAGATTAAAACAATACAAGATACGTTCTCTGACCACAAAAGAGTAAGTTTAGAAGTCAATCACAACAGGAAAACTGGAAATCACAAATGCATGCAGATTAACAACACATTTCTAAGTGACCAATGTATCAAAGAAGAATTTACAAGAGAACTTAGAAAATACTTTGAGATAAAAGAAAAATAAAATACAACATACTAAAGCTCAATTTTTAATACCAGAGTTTAATCCATTTGAATAAAAGCAGTGCTCAGAGGGAAATTTATGTTTGTAAATGCCCTCACTAATAAAATTAAAAACTCTCAATAATCTAACCTTCTACCATAAGAAACTTAAAAAAGAGCAAACTCAACCTGAATCACACACAAAAAAAGAAACGGACTGTAGCCAAAATATATTAAATACAGAATAGAAAAACAACACAGAAAAACAACAAAACCAAAAGTCGGTTCTTTGAAAAGATCAACATTGACAATATTGACAAACTTTATTGACAATATTGACAAAAAAGATCAATACTGACAAACTTTAGCTATACTGACCAAAGATAAAATAGAAGACTCCAATCACTAAAATCAGGAATGAAAGAAAGGATATCGTAATTCTAAGAAAACACTATGAAAGTTGGATACCATCAAATTGGATACCCCAGATGAAATGGACAAATTCTTAGAAACACACAATTTACCAAAACTGACTCAAGAAGAAATAGACCTGTAACTAATAAAGAAATGAGTCAATTTTTCTTTTTAAAAAAATTTCCAATATAGAAAGCCTAGGACCAGATGGTTTCATTGGCGTACTCTACAAAATGTTTAAAGAAAAATTAACAAAAATATTTCTAAAACTCTTACAAAAAGCAGAAGAGAAAGAAGCCAGTATTATCCTAATGTGTAAGTGAAACACATTAAAAGTAAAAACTACAGATCAATAACCCTGTGACTACAGATGCAAAAATTCTCAACAAAATGTTAGCAAATAGAATCTAACAGCATATGAAAAGGGCGATTCACCATGACCAAGTGAAGCTTATCCCAGAAATGTGAGGTTGGTCCAATATATGAAAATTAATCAACATAATAAAGCATAATAGCACAAACCCACATGATCTTCTCAATAGATGCAGAAAAAGTATTTGACAAATTCCAACATTTTTTCATGATACAAAATTTCAACAAGTTAGAAAAAGAAAAGAATATTTCTCAACCTGATAAAGGGCATCCATGAAAAATCAACAGCTAATATCACACTTAACAGGGTAAGACTGAAAGCTTTGCTCCTAAAGATGTCTACTACTCACCACTTCTATTCAACATTTTACTGGAGGTTACAGCCAGGGCAAAAAAAAATGTTGCAGGCAAGAAGACGAGATAAAATGCATCCACACTGAAAAGGAAGAAGTAAACCTATCTCGGCTCACAGATGACTTAGTTTTATAGAGAGAAAACCCTAAATAATACACACATGTAAGTATTAAAGCTAATACTTGTATTAGGTAAATTCAGCGAGGTGATAGAAGTTCAATGCATAAAAATCAGTATACACTAACAATGAAAAATTTGAAAATGAAAGAAAAAAAACAATTCCATCAACAATACCAGTAAAAATAATATTCAGAAAAAAACTAAAGAAGTGTAAGACATATACGCTCAAAACCATAAAATTGTTGAAATTAATTAAAGAAGATCTAAATAAATGAAAATATATCTAATGTTAATGGACAGATTCAAAGCAAAGCTCATCTAGATTTTTTTTTTTTTTTTTGCAAGGATCAACAAACTAATCCTACAATTCATATGGAAATTCCTGAAACCCAGACAAGTCAAAACAATCTTGAAAAGGAGCAAAGTTAGAGGACTCACACTTTTTGATTTTCAAATTTACTACAATGCCACAGTAATCAAGACAGTGTGATACTGGTATAAGACAGTCAAACAGATGAGTGAAACAAAACCGAGAGTCCAGAAACAAACCCACAGATCTATGGCCAAGCAGCTTTCAACAAGAGTGCCAAGACCATTCAGTAAGGAAAGAATAATTTTCTCAAGAGATGGTACTGAAACTAGATAGTCACATACAAAGGAATGAAGTTGGACCCCACCTTATACCATATACAAAAATTAATGCAAAATGAGTCAAAGGCCTAAATGCAAGAACGATACCATAAAATCCAAGAAAAAAAAGCATAGACATAAATCTGTGCAACTTTAGTTAAGCAAGTTTTTTGAAAAGGACACTGAGAGCATATATGACCAAAGAAAAAACAGATAAACTGAACCTCATCAAAATTTAAAACTTTTGTGCTTCAATCAGCCCTATCCACAAAATGAAAAAACAACCCATAGAATGAGAGAAGGCATTTACAAATCATATGTCTGATAAAGATCTAGTAACCAGAATACACAAAGGACTCCTAGCACTCAACAACAAGATGTCAAATAACTCAATCAGAAAAAGGGCTAAGGATTTGAACAGAAATTTCTCCTAAGAAGGTATACGAATGGCCAATAAACGCATGAAAACATCATTAGGGAAGTTCAACATCATTGGCCATTAGGAAACTACAGATCAAAACTACAATGACATACCAATTTCACACCCACTAGGATGGCTAGAATAAAGGGGAAAAAACTGAAAATAAGAAGTGGTAAGAAAATGAAGAAACTGGAACTCTCATACATTGCTGGTAGGAACGTAAAATGTTGCAGTTGTTTTGGAAAACAGTCTGGTAGTTTTTCAAAATGTTAAACATTGAATTACCATATGACTCTGTAATTCTACCCTTACATATATATCTAAGAGTATTGAAAAGATATGTTCACACAAAATCCGGTACACTAAAGGTTCACAGTAGCAATCGTAATAGTCTGAAAGTGGAAAGAAACCAAACGTTCATCAATTGATAAACAGTTAAACAAAATGTGGTATATACATATGGAATGTCATTTGCCAGAAAAAGGAAGTGCTATTGCATGCTATAACATGAATGAATCTTGTAAACATTATGCTAAGTCAAAGAAGTCAAATACAAAAGGCCACATATGGCATAATTCCAGTTATATGAAATGTCCAGAATAGGCAAAATCACAGAAACAGAAAGTAGATTTGTGGATGCCAAGGGTTAGGGGATTGGGGAATTGGAGGTGACCGTTAACAGGTATGAGATTTCTTTTTGGGGTGGTGGAAATGTTCTGGAATTAGGAAATGATGATGATTACATAACACTGTGACCATACTAAAAAAACACTGAGTTGTATACTTCAAAATGGTGACTTGCATATTATGTGAATAATACCTCAATAATCAAAATAATAAATAAGAATAGGCGGGGCGCAGTGGCTCACGCCTGTAATCCCAGCACTTTGAGAGGCCGAGGCGGCGGATCATGAGGTCAAGAGATTGAGAACATCCTGGCCAACATGGTGAAACCCGTTTCTACTAAAAAAATACAAAAATCAGCTGGGTGTGGTGGCGCACGCCTGTAGCCCCAGGTACTTGGGAGGCTGAGGCAGGAGCACTGCTTGAACCCGGGAGGCGGAGGTTGCAGTGAGCCGAGCTCGTGCCACTGCACTCCAGCCTGGCGCCTGGCGACAGAGCGAGACTCTGTCTCAAAAAATAAATAAATAAATAAGAATAATAAAATCATCTTAATCCCTCAGCTGTGCTAGAGAAAAAGAGGCTAAATATCTTTTTAGGATCTAGAGAAAATAAAATTACAAAATTGTCATATTAACAGACAATAAATATGCAGCAAAAAAAAAAAAACTATTACAAAGGTGTGTCACGCAATTCTTTAATGTGTAAACGTTATTTTTCTAGACTGTATGGTATATTTTATGCATTTAAAGCATTTTTAAGTTTATAACTTGTTGTGATTTGTTTTTTCATTCCAAATAAATATTCACTGTCATGACTAAATTTGTATTTATAATTTTGTATTCTTTCTGTTAAAAGAACAGAGCTGGGCCTTAAAAAACTTGAATCCCCCGCTAGAGATACCATTTCACAACCATTAGAGTAGCTAAAGTTAAAAAGTCTGATAATACTAGGTATTGAAGAGAAAGCAGACAAATGTTAACTCTTCTTGTCCCCTACTAGGAGTACAGATTGATTTAAACAATTTGAAGAGCATTTTGTTGATTTTAGTGATGTTACGGTGCCCCAGGAATTCTACTTTCAGAGACAGTCTCTATCCACATGTTTGTACCTATGCACCCCCGAGCATGCTGTAAAGGCAGAACACCGGAAACAGGCTGTGGTCAGCAACGGCACAAGATGGAGGATCGGGATATGTTCTCCGAGGGGCACGCTACAGAGGAGTTAAATGGCTTCATGCAGATCAAGCCGGACGGAAGTGGAACCCACCGCCAACTGTGAAAGCGAGTTTCAGAATGGCATGTACAGTTGAAACCGTTGGTGTGATGTTTTGAAACATGCACATAAGTACACATATTGATTCCACAGACAAAGAAACGAAGAGAAATTCCTCTTTGTTTATGGAGGGAATAGATGGGTTGGAAAAGGGCACAAGAGTCTGTAACTTGATCTGTGATATTTTAGTTCTTTAAAGACACCGTGAAGAAGAACTGAAGCGTGTGTTTCCAAGTTTAGGCATCCATGAATTCTGTACCATGCTTTTATGCTTCTTAGGATTCTTAGGCTTACTCTTTGACCTTTTCTATTTGAAGCTGGATTCAGACTATTTACCTAAGTGGAGGAAATACTTGAATCTTAAAGATCAAACTCACCAATAAATAAGCGAGGAAAGCAGTCATGAGTAATTCATGAAATGCTAAGTAAAATAATAATGCATACATAACATTTTTCATCTATCGAACTGGAAGCTCTAGTGTCTTCCATGATGATACCCAGGGCTGGTACTGTCATGTTAGGTCCTTAGAAAGCCTTGACAACATATTTATTGTTTTGCAGAAGCAGTTCTAATCCGGTGACTTCCCATAGTGACATTCTCATAATGACATTTTTTGATCTGACAAAGACCAAAAAAGACAAAGAAGGACATTACATAATGGTAAAAGGATCAATGCAACAAGAAGAGCTAACTATCCTAAATATATATGCACCCAATACAGCAGCACCCAGATTCATAAAGCAAGTTCTTAGAGACCTACAAAGAGACTTAGATCCCCACAGAATAATAGTGGGAGACTTTAACACCTCACTGTCAATATTAGACAGATCAATGAGACAGAAAATTAACAAGCATATTCAGGACTTGAACTCAGCTCTGGACCAAGCAGACCTAACAGACATCTACAGAACTCTCCACCCCAAATCAAAAGAATATACATTCCTCTCAGCACTACATGGCACTTATTCTAAAATCAACCACATAACTGAAAACAAAACACTCTGCAGCAAATGCAAAAGAACAGAAATCATACCAGTCTCCCAGACCACGGTGCAATCAAATTGGAATTCAGGATTAAGAAACTCACTCAAAACCACACAACTACATGGAAACTGAACAACCTGCTCCTGAATGACTACTGAGTAAATAATGAAATTAAGGCAGAAATAAATAAGTTATTTGAAACCAATGAAAAAAAGACACAACGTACCAGGATCTCTGGGATACAGCTAAAGCAGTGATTAGAGGGAAATTTACAGCACTAAATGCCCAGAGGAGCAAGTAGGAAAGATCTAAATTCAATACCCTAACATC